>QFEY01000806.1:0-17298 GCA_003316435.1 Russula virescens | reverse complement strand
GAAGGGCGAGGGTCACGATAAGAGCGGCAAAAGACAGCCGAGAGTCCGCTTTTCTTAAAAAAAACGACAACAAGAAGCCCCGAAAAACTAACCGTTCATACGGGTGGAGCATTCAGGCGTCCATCCGCTTGTCTATTGCAAGGCCGATGGGATGGGGATCGGATCCGAGGTAGATACGCCCTAAGATCGAAGGATCAGCGCGATCAGCAAGCGACACTCGCCGTGGGCCAAGGGAAATGAAAACACACACCCGAGCGGGACACGCGGACCGATTATTGAGGCCCGTCTCGAACCAACGGTCCACGCAATCCTCGCGGGTCACACACCTACACGAGAGCAACCTCAAATCCTCCGCTTTATAACCCTCCAAATAGCTGAGGAATTACATCCCAACCAATTTACGATCAGCATCTCATCCCATTATCCGAGAAGAAAAACAGAAGCACATACCCGATCGGCGCACATCGGCGCGTGACGCCCGGCCTTCTCGTACTCGGCAAGCACGCCCATATGTATCAATCGAGACTAGAATAATCAATATCCTCTGACGCCGTCTACAGCTTCACCTGGCCGAGTAGCTCCTCGGACGAGTCAAGAGGCACCGCGCCGATAACGAGCTAGTGATTCGGTGGGTAAAATCATGGTTGATGCACAGATAAAGTCTAACAAATGACATAAAGCAAAGTAGAAGGTCGTGTGGGTTCGTCATTGCCATTAACGTAAATGAAGAAGGCCGTGGAGCCGTGCCCGTCATCGCCCCCGCGTGTCGACCCTTCGCTACTCCTCGATCTAGAGCACCCGCGTCGTGTTGAACCCGAACCCGAGCATGGGCTATTTACCGGCCGTAATCCGCAGAGAGCATCCTGCCGCGCGCGATGACCATCAGCGCTAACGATTGCGGGGTAAGCTGGCGCCTCGCCAGGAATATCGTCCTGTTGTGCCTGGTTGCTGTCCTGTACCACATCCTCCTTCTCCTCCTGCCATTGCTACTGTTGTCGTTGTGCTAGTGATGCTAGTGATGCTGACGGCCACAGCAGCGGAGGATGCTTGTCGCGTCCATTTGTATGTCCGTGCCTGTGGGTGTGGCGTAAACATGTACGGCTGAAGCCCCACGACGATGACGGGCACAACCATATCACCATCTTATTCATTTGTTTGCGTCGTATCTGCAGCGAGAGGTGTCGACCCACGTTCCCCTGACAAAGCCCTTAAGTTGGCAGAGGCAACTCGTGCTATCACTGTTGGTGCTGGCAAAAGCGATGCTGGCAATAAGCCTGGGGTCAGCGTCCCATGCGGGACTACTATCGGTGGCAAGCGATACATCCGCTACCAGTTGATGCCATCGCCTGGCCTGCGCTCTAATCTCGCAACCGTACGGCGCGTTGGGGTTCTTCGAGGCGCATAGGGCGGCCGAGACGTCAGTTGAGAAGGAGCCGGCTGCGAATCCAATACGGTCTCCCCTTCAAGTTGACAATGACAATCGTCTGTAATTCCGCGTATATTGCCAACCACTTTGAGATAATAAGGAAGGACATCGTTGTCATCGGGTGGAAGCGCCAGAAGACTTTCACTAAAGTCGAGGCCCTCATATGCGGACTAGCGATCGTGTGCTGATAAATGTGTCTCCTGGGGGCATATCAGGGGCAGAGAGTAGACGCTGACGGGCTCGAAATTTGCTCCGACTTGGCTGCAGGCTGTCCGTATTCCAACATCCGTCTGAGGTTGACCTTCGTGGAAAATGATGGAGCCCCAGATCTAGATCCTGATCTGGAACTGTCTCCGAGTTCCATGTCAATCCGGAAGGCCTGTGCCATATCCGCAAGGAACTGCATGTACAGGTCAACCGGTGTGGCCAGACTTGTACGGTGAGCAGGCTCAGGGCCGAAGGGTGGAGACACGGCGGCTGGGGATACAGGAGAGGTCGTGGGAGAGGAGGGACTAAACCCGAGGCGATCACGCAAGCCAGCCCATGCGTTGCGTATGCGATCGCGAGAACCATGCCCGCAGAGGGTGTGGAGGTGGGTAGGCGGGTTCGAAGCTCTGGGTCGGATCAGCTCAGACACGGGCGAAAGCGTGGCTTGCTGGGTGTCTGAACACTCGGAGAATTTGATAGGCCAAGTTAGAGTGTAAGAGAGGTTCAGAAGGACCAGAAACAAGCGACGCGACAGTCGCGGCGGTGGCGACGCTTAAGAGGAATGACGTGTTTCTTATTAGCTTAAATGACAATATAAAGGACGAGAAGGAGCACACCTGAGGAGGGTTCCAAGTACACCAATGCTCATCGAGGTGAGAAATAATCGGGAAGATGCAGGGACGGGCTCTTCCTGTGTAGGCGAAACTTGTGAAGCTTCGTTGGTGGGACTCGACTCTCCCTGGTCCTTGCTCTTCGATGTTACACTGATTTCAAAAGGTTGGGAGTCGGGGGCGGCGCAAGAGGAGCGATGCAATGTGCACGCATGGCGGCATGGGTGAGCCAGGAATCAGGATCCCAGACAACCTCTGTTATGAGGTCGGCTCTCTGGCGGTGGGACCGAGGAGGCATGACGGAGCATTGCGTGTCTGTGTTCTGATCCTCCTGAGTGGGGAACATCAGCTGTTCGCACGACGCCCTGCACAGCGACGAATTGCCAGCAACTTGGGATGTTGCGCCTCGCGAAGCGGCTTGCGGGCCGTAGCCTCAGGCGGAACGGGTAATCTCACCTGACCCGTTAACGGGGGTTACCGATCGCGCGGTCAATCGGTCTTTAAATCGGGGGTTATCAAACCATTCATGATGCCCATTTCATATACTTTTTGCGCCTTTCTCGAATCAACCCAAAATTAGGGAGAGCCAAGAAATCTGTAAGATAACAAAGCTATCTGTTGGAAACGTGGAAACAAAAAGAACGCTAAATGACATCCGAGAGTGCGCCTGACATGATGAAGAGATTTTGCATGTCGAGTGTGCGGCTCAAGGATAGCGATCGGACCAAGGGGGTCTCGGAAAAAAAAAAACGACCGCGGGTCGATTCTTTTGGAACTGGGTTTTGGACATGGACTACCTACCTATATTACCATATCGGGCATGATTAGATTAGATTAGAGTTGCCCGATTGGGGCGATGTAGTGTAATTACCTAAGTATGTCATCATATATGCCTGTTCAAGTGTCCTGACCTTGGGCACAGCGTTTTCCGTAGTATGACACCTTATGTTGCTTTTGATGTCATTGCGGCTTTGGATTTGATACCAAGTCTAAGAGTTTTCATTACTAAATAGTATACTTGTATTATAGTCTGTATGGTATTGTGTCCATGTTATCTTATCTAATTGTGCATAGATCGAAAATTATATTGGAAATCTGCAAAATTTTCAGAGCTATGTTGCTTGCCAATGTACTGTAATAACCATTTGTAGGCCATTCTGACCAAGATCGGAACTCAGATCTTCAATTTGGGGGGGGTTGACTTTTTTTATTTTGCATCCTCACGACGGACTACCTACCTAACCCCCGGTCACGGAATCGCGGCCCGAGACCCCCTTGGATCGGACATAAGGTACATAACCCCCAATAGTGAAGAATCAGTGGGTGCGTTCATGGCCAAATAAAGTGACAACTATTGAGGTCCTTCTCAAGACAACCGTCTACACGCTGTCCTTGTGGAACATATACATATATGAAAGCAGCCACTGAGTAGCCTTAAATACTACAACGACTCGGAGACACCACGATAAACCACGATCTGCATCGCGTCACAATATCGAACAAACACCCGACCCTCTCCTACTCGGCGAGCGCGCTCATGCAAGTTAGTTCGAGGCCAGAATTAGCAATCTCCTCTTTCGACACTGCCTACGGCTTTGCCTTCATGAAAAAGGTAGTTCCACAAGTTCCTCGAACAAACACGGAGAGTTTGTGCAGACCACAAGCTGGTGATTCAGCGGGTCATATCCTGGGCGCGCAAAAAGATTCAACGATCAACATAACCAATCCAAACTGACCACGAATAGTGTAAACAAAGTAGGTCATGGAGCTGTGCTCGCCATCGCTCCCCGGTGCCGCCCTCGAGGGCATAGCAAATTCGAATTCTGGGTCGTTCATTGGCTGCTGTCCACGAAGAGCATCCACCGGCCGAACTGACCATCGGCACTCACGATTGCAGCGGAGTCCATCACCTCTTCAGGAAGTCATCTTGCTGCTAAGCCCGATCTTTTTTTTTTTTTTTTTTGAATCCGAATTTATATCCCGCAACGCGTACATAAGGGGTACAGAGGCGGACACGTGGTTAGACGTATTATGCTTGGGAAGTGGTGGTGTGAGGCTTGATCATTTGGGTGATCGGGGTGGTGTTAGGGATATTAATGGTGTGGTATGAAGTTTATCGTAGTGTGCTCCAGCCCGTTCTTTTGGGCGAGCGTTTTGTGGCCCCGCCTATCCTGGTTCCCACTCGGTTCTCGGTTTTGCACAGGCTCCGGTTTCTTCTAGGAAGCGGAGTAGCGCGTTAACGCGTTTTGGGTGATCGAAGAGGCGGGGAAGGGGTCGGGGGCGGCCGTTAGCAGTGAGGTGCTTTCGGCGCGCGGCGGCATATGTCGGGCACGCAAGGAGGACGTGCTCGACCGTTTGTACAGGTTCTCCGCATGGGCATGCGATTTGTTCCGGGGTGTGTTGTTTGTAGAAACGTTGGGTATATTCGCCTGTAAAAGCGTGTCCCGTGATGATGCGGTATAGGGTGCAGTAAGTTGTGCGGGAAAACTTAGCTGCGTCTTTTCTGATGGGGAAAGTAGGGTGTGTTCTGCCGTCAGGCGGCTTGGTGAGAGCTGTGCGGTATGCTAGGGATGTACGCGGCATCTCGTGCCAGCGTTCGGCCCATGTTGCAATTGCGTTCTCTTTGGTTTTCTTCTTTTGGCTGTTTATGGTGTGTGGTTCGTCTTCTGGGTTGGGGATCGCAGTGCGTATGGCTTCGAAGGCGAGCTGTCTCGCCCTTTTGAAGCCTACGAACTTAATCGTCCTAGGAAGCCACAGTAGCTGGATGCTCGTGTTCGGATATGATTCCATGAGCTCACCTAGCTTTTCCATGCAGCTGATTGAGACATCTTGGTTCTCGTGCGGTGAGGCGTCGAGGACCCTGTTGATAGCGTAGGTGGAATGGGTTATTATGGTTGTTTTAAGGGCGGTGTCTGCTGGTTGCTCCGTTAGGTACTCAGCGAGCAGGTCCAGCGCCATGATGAAGGATCTGAGTGCTGTGTCGCTTTCGGTGATGGTTTCACCGATAACTTTCTCGGCATGTTTCCAGTCCCGCCCGTTCTGGTAGAGAACAGCGGAGACTGCTCCGAGTTGCTTGTTGTCCCTCCGGTTTTTGTTGGAGAGGACGCTCGCTATGAAGATGTTGACGGTTTTACCTTCCTTACACAGGTTGACCACTGTTTCGGAGGTCCGCTGGTGGTCGCGGCCGTCTTGTCTTGGTTGGACTTCAACTCTGCCGTTCCAGTTGGGGGCATCTGGTGGCAGGTCTGGGAAGGCGAGAATTCGCGTGCTTTTGGCCGTCACTTGGGCCGCAAGGGCTCGTAGTGTGGTTCGCGAGTTGGGGTTGTTGGGGGTGGGGAGCGGGAGTTCGGGGTGCTGTGAGCGCCATTCCCCACCAAGGCGTCGGAGGAGCTGGCTGTCCCTCGAGACTCGGTAGAGTCTGAGGGCCGTGTTCTTCGTGAGCATCCGGAGCCGGAGGTCCATCGGGAGCACCGTGAGGAGCTGATGGAGAGCCTCGCGGGGTGCTGTGCGGAAGGCGCCGGCTATGATTCTGACGGCCTCGTTCTGGACAGTTTGAAGTTTTTTGACTAGCGTCTTTTGTTGACCTCTGAACCACAGCTGGCATCCGTATGTCAGTACCGGGAGGCAAATCGCGTTGTAGGCAATTCGCCACTTAGCATGGTCCAGTCCTCTGACTGAGTTGCCGAGGAGCTGCAGTGCCTTGATGGACGCCCTTGCTCTGTTGCACATGACTTCAACGTGATGTGTCCATGAGAGCTTGGTGTCGAAGAAGAAACCAAGGTATCGTAGCGTGGTGGCTGCTGTGACCCGGTAGTATGTATTTGCCGCCGGGAGAGGCAGGTGGATGTACTTGGGCGGTGCTGGTTTCTCTTTCCGTTTCCGGAAGAAGATCAGCTCTGATTTGTCTGGTTCGACATTCAGGCCCGCTCTCGTGAGCCAGTCTACGCAGATTGCGTAGTTGTTTCGTAGAGAGCTCTCAACCTCTTTCCACTGTCGACCGCAAGCGAAGATTGCTCCGTCATCGATATACATACCAGTGGAGGAGTTGATTTGGTTTCTGAGTTTGAGGAGAAGTGGCGCAGTGTATATGATTGACAGGACCGGTGAGACCGGAGAGCCTTGGGGGATGCCCACTGCGAACTCGAAAGGATCAGAGGTGAGACCATTAAAGCGAAGTCTCACCGTTCGATCCGAGAGGAAGGAGCGGCACCAATTGACAATTTCCGGTGCGAAGCCCAGAATTTTTAGGACTTGGGTTAGTCTTCGATGGTTGATATTGTCGAAGAAACCTTGTATGTCAAAGAGGAGGAGTCCGCAGTGGAGGCCTGCCTGCTGTGCTGACTGTATGTCGTGTAGGAGGGTTAGGCCCGCGTCGAGAGTTGATGACGCGTTTCTGCCTCCAAATTGTGTGGTGGGGATGACTGGGTTTCTGTCCATGTCCCGGTAGATTAAGCTCGCTACTAGCTTTTCCAGTAGCTTACCTAGGCATTCCAGGAGGGAGATAGGACGGAAGTTCTTTGGAAGGGAGTAGTCAGCACGGTTTGGTTTGGGGATCACGCACACGATTGCTTCCTTCCATTGTTGTGGGTGGTGTCCAGCACTTAGGCAGCCTCCAAAGAGCTCTGTAATGCGATCCGCGTCTGCTTCCCAGGCCCATTTGAGGATTGTCCAGGTGTGGCCTGATTGGCCTGGTGCTGACTTGGATGCCGCCTTTTCGAGAAGGGGTTCAATTAACTCCTTCTCTATGGGCGGTAGGCGTCGTGGAGGGAGTGGCAGGGGGTCGTCGGTGAGGTGAGGTTCTACCTGCGGAGGGTTTTTTGCAAAGAATCTCTGGGATAGTAGATCTGCTACCTCACCGTGTGAGTGTACTAGCCCGTTTGGGCTGCGGAGTGATGGTACTTTGGTGGCTTTGCGGCCGTGGCGCCATGTCGCAACGTCCCACAGTTTGGCGTTTGATATGTACTCGTTCGCCCACTGTGCTTTGGCCGTTTTGATTGTTCTTTTGAGCCGCGCTTGGGCTGTGCTACGTGCCGTGCTGTCTACTGCATGGCGTACGTTCAGCACTGCTGCCGCGCAGTCCTCATTCCACCAAGGGGAGGCCTTCCTGTAGGAAGGTTTCCTTTGGCGGAAGGTTTGCTCGTTAGCGGCTTGGATGTCGTCAGTGAGATTTTTTGCCGCCTTCTCGACCTCCTCTGCAGTTGGGGAGAGTGGGAAGAGTAGCGGTGGGGGACGGTTTTTAAAAGCTTTGATCCACTCAGCTTTTAGTCCTGGGTCGATCACGAAGCCAGGGTTGGCAGTTTCAGTGTGGTTTCCCGCTGGCTCCAGGGAGTTGCCTGAGACTTGGAGACGTGCATGGTCAGAGCCAAGGCTTCCTTCCCAGTCGATTTTTAGGTCGGAGAAGGTGTTTGCCATGGCTGCGGCCTCGTTGAACCAGGCCAGGTCTATGACTGAATCACGTTCATGGGCCGCCCCTTTGTGTGTTACTTCCCCAGGCTGGTTGGCTAGGTTAAGTAGGTTAATGTTGGCCCATTCTTCGACCTGGTTTGCCCAGCTGGAATGTGGGACATCAGGAGGGGACCACGTAGCAGAGTGAGTGTTGAAGTCTCCTATGACTAGGGTGGGCGTGATGGCGTCGACGTCCAACTCCATGAGTGCCTGGAGGCTGGAGGCGTCCTTCACGTCATGGTAGAAATTTATGACTCTCCAAGTGGTTGTGTCGAAGACGATGTCTAGGACTTGGACACACGGGTGAGTGGAGACGTCAAGGCGTGGTACTACAGTAAATGGGGGTTCCGATTGGGGGTTTATTGCTCGCCTGCGAGCATAGGCCATAACCTTAGGTCGTTTGTCTTTGGGTATTACTGGATATAGTATCTCCCATCCAGGGGAGGCGACGCCTCCGAGGATGTCTACTCCTTGGCGTGAGGCGTCATTTCTGGCTGTGCCGATGGTGTCAAACCATGGTTCCTGGATTAAATATATATTAGTAATTGTGTCACTGTTAAGTAGTGCGTGGGTGGCAGCGTTGCGCCTGCGCATGTTTACCGACGCTATTGTGATGGGTGAGTTGTGCGCCATTAGGTGAAGGGATCTGCGGCAGTGCCTTGTGGGGGGCACGAGTGGGGATTGGCCTGCGGTGGCAGTGTGTTCTCATTATCAACCTCCATGGCTGGCTGCGTCCCAGGGGAGCCAGCCCAGTTTGGGGGCGGTTCGGTTTGGCCGTCAGCCAAAGGAGTGGTCTGGGTTAGGCCCGGGCCTTCAGCTGGGTCCCGTCCTTTCCCTTTTCGCTTAGACTTATCACTGGGTTTGGTACCCCGTGAGCGGAACTGGCTTCGTGCAGGGCAGTTAGTGTCTCTGCAGTGGTGACCTGCATTGAAGCAGTTTAGGCACTTATAGTGCGTGCAGTCACATACACCGGCCACTGCATGTTTTCGAGGGCATCGCTGGTCATGTTCCTCTGATCTATGAGACCCTCCACAAATATAGCACTTAACGGAGTCGGCACTCAGTGTGCATGCTTTGGAGGTTTTTATGTGACCGAGTGCATGGCAGCGTGAGCACTGTAGTAGGGCAGGTTTTTCCACCCATTTTTGGATTAGGACTTCCTTGCCAAATAGAGCGGTGTTTCCCTTTAGGAGATTGCTCGTTACTGACCCATCTGGGTCTGAGACTGCGAAGGTGATTGAAGAGTAGAGAGACGCTATTTGCTCAATAGGTCTGAGCCATTTGGGTTCCATGGCAAAGTGGGCCTTTTTGAGGCCAGGGAGCAAGCGCACTTCCGTCAGAAGAGCGTCAGGTCCGAAGACATTGTCTTCATTATCCGTGAAAGGGACACCATGTGCCACTAAGCGGGTCCACCCTAGAGAAGGGCATAGTTGGCCTGAGCCGTGGAAGGGTTTGAGCAGGATATGCTCGTATGTGGCGATAACGTCAAAAGGGACATGCCCATTGAAGGAGTAAACGAAGTTACCTCGACTGCGGGGATGCACACTCCAGCGCCCAGCTCTTAGTGGGATTGGGTTTGCCACGGCTTTCGCCATGTTGAGCCTGACGTCGCGCACGATGGCATCAGGTGGTCTCACCCTTATCCTGTCTTCAATTTGGTTATCCATATGTCCACCTCCTCGGAGGACTGTGACTTCCGTTATCGAAGGGAGGGGTGTAGACCGCCTTGCTGTGCTGTTTGTCTGTCGGG
The DNA here is from genome assembly GCA_003316435.1 of Russula virescens. Classification (NCBI taxonomy): domain Eukaryota; kingdom Fungi; phylum Basidiomycota; class Agaricomycetes; order Russulales; family Russulaceae; genus Russula; species Russula virescens. The sequence goes on along the minus strand of QFEY01000806.1, from coordinate 7,859 downwards.
GCTGGGAGGCAGAGGAGGCTGCACCAGCATACGATTGCGGGTTCAGATTGATCTGCATGGGTGCGGATCTCTCAGTCCCGCTTTCGTTGCTGTTGCTTTTGTTTGGACCTCTTTTCTTTTTGTTGCGCCGGTTGACTAGGGTGAAGTCCTGGTTGACACTAGGGGGGTCGTCAACTGGTCTGGTAGGCGGGCGGGTGACACTCGCCTTGTTAGGAGTTTGGGGTGTTGGTGCTGTTTGCGGCTGGCCAGGATGGCCATTCGCGGTGGGTGGAGGGAGGTTGACAGTTCGTGTTCGTGGCATAGGGCGTGGTGGGGGCATGGAGGCCCTTTCCAGTGCATCTAGCCGGGACATGAAGGGTGTCATGGCCGCTTTGATAGCCGATGCGATAACAGTCGCAATTGGTTGGTCAGGCGGGGCGGATGAGGTGTTGGGAGTGGTTTTTTGTGGCTGGTTTCCGCCCAGCATTGTCCTGTTGGTGGGTGATGCTTTTTTGGGATGAGGGGTTGGTGAGGGGTCCGAGCGAGGAGCAGGTGTTGTGGCCAGCACGGTGGGTCGTCCACGGGGGGTGGCAGCTGGTGAGGAACGTTTGGCTGCCCTGGGTGGATTTGTTCGAGTGGGGGTGGAGGAGGACTGTGCTGGGGGAGGTGCGCCGCCTGATGCAGTGCGTTTCTTTCCGACAACAGGGCTTGGCTTGACACTTTCAATAGTGTTCTCGAAAACCAGATTTAGTCCTAGGGACATGGCAGATGACATGAAGTAGGGGGCATTGCGGTTTCTCACCGCTGTGGCAATCTCAGCTTCCTGGGCTGCTGCTCTGCGGTCAATCTGTTCGGCCTTCCACTCCCGCAGTTTGTCTTCAACTTCAGCCGTAGCGATCTTTTTGAGTTTTTTCTCAGTTTCCAATCTGAGAGTGAGGTACCAATCTTGGTAGTTCTCTAGGTCGGCCTCTATGCAGATCTCTAGCTGTGAGGCCGTTGCGGCTAGTCTGTGGAAGAGTGTGGGGAATTTGGGGGAGAGGGGGTTTGGATCGGTGGTCTCGGCTCTGACTCTTTCGAGTGTGTCCTCATGAGCGGGTGAGTTTTGTCGATGGGAGCCCCTCCCAATGGCAGAGAGGGTCATGCAGGCAAGTCTGGCCCAGTCTGCGGGGCTGAGTACAGTGGGGTCTCGTGTGGGGTAGTAGCCACGTTCCAGCGCAGCAATAGTGGTGATTACTGCTGCGTTGAAGTCTTCTGATGAGAGGTTTACTCCAACGTTGTTGCCCTGGAAGCAGAGGGGTTCAAGAGAGTCATAGGTGAATGGGGCTCTAAGGTCCGTAATGACTTCGGTGAGGAGGCGCTTGTAGTTTTCCTCAGTCTCTTCTGGTAGTGGTCCTCTGAATGGGTTGTCTGGGGCACGGTACGTGGTTCTCTCGGGGAAAATCATGGCTAGTGAGGGGTCGGGGGGTTTTTCAGGGGGGAGATTGTGCGGGGTTGATTTTGGGGTTAGGGTTTCGGAACGTGGTGGTAGCGGATCAAGCGCCATCGTGCTAAGCCCGATCGTCGCCCAAAAACCCCTGCCCTGCGTCCTGCAGCTGTGCTGGTGGTGTTAGTTGTGGCAGAAGCGGTCTGTAAATAAGTACCGTACGGGCAGATACCCCAAGAGGATGGCGAGCACGACCGTGTTCGCATCCTGATCCATTTGCGTTGTGTCCGCAGCGGGATACAGTATCACGCCCAATCAGTATCACGCCCAATCCCCGGCGGAGCGCCCAAGTCGACCAAGGCAGGTGGTACTGTCGTCATTGGTGGCAAGGGGCCATGCTAGTCATGGATCCTGGCTAAGGCCTCGTCGTCTCATGCAGGATTATCGCCAGCAGGATGTCGTACATACACTACCGGCTAAAGCCACTGCTTTGTCTAGGCTGAAAGCCACACAGTCACTGCCAAGCCGTGGCAGTACCTGAGCTCGTGTTGTCCCAAACCTTGGATGCTTTTCTCGCGCTCGCTTTGTTATCTATAAGCGCCCAAGATAAGCGTGAGAAATATGCTGCTGCCTCGTGTCGAGGTACTGTACTCCGGAATCACTAACGCCGCTGTGTTCTTTGGTCAACACAATTACTTGAACGCATCTTTATCCGTACTCCTTCCACTCTCCTCTTATAGTGCTTTTCCTATGTCTACAACCAACCAAACAGCAGGTCCTTCGCGATTGGACGATAACTTTACAGCCATATTTCAAGCTGCCAAGACAGTGTATGAGACCACCACAGGCAAACTCATAGACACCCATCCTCTTTACACGGACTTCAAAAGCTGTAATAACCTGGAGACCGTCTCGGCTGTACTCCAAACGCAAGCGCAAAAGTTCGGCAAATTTCATAACAATCATAAGGAATTGATGCAGTGGCTGAATCCGATAGTCCATATCCTATTTACATCCTCAGCAACACTCGGAGCAGGAATTGGACTGGTAAGTGATCTTATGTGTTCTGCGTCACTGTTCTCTAACATCTGGTCCTCAGAAATACCATCCTGCACCAACCATCTTTACCGCGATCGGCGTGCTTGTCGGAGTACAGTTCTTCTCCAACTGCCTTGTCGCACATACATCTAATATTCGAATCTACAGGCAGCAAGGGATGTCATTGCAGACCAAAACAAGGTCATCCAACTCTTCGAACGGATTCATCCCTTCCTTCAACGTTTGAACAAATATATTCGGATGCCACTCACAAGAGAATTCACGCAATTGCTTGGGAAAATTATGGCGCAGACGCTGTTCATCCTCGCACTTTCAACTAAGGTGATGACAGAACGGTGGATAGGTGAGTCGGTCCATGACCCATACTCCTTCCTATCTGACTACGGCTCAGAGAAATTCGGGAAGAAGTTGATAGGAAGGGCTGATATTGATGATGCGCTTTTACAGCTCGACTTGCTTACGAAGGAGGAACTTCTGATGGCGGTGGCGAAGATTTTTGAGGTTGTACACCGTGTCGATGACAACGCGGAACATATCAAGGTCCTCGCTGAGAGTACCGATGCCAACATAGAACGGATCAAGCCCCTCACCGAGAGCACCCATGGCAACGTAGAATACATCAAGGTCGTCGCTGAGGGTACCAGTGACGATGTCGAACACATCAAGGCCCTCGCCGAGAGCACTGATGGCAGAGTACAGGAAATTAGCCAGACTGTGAAGGTGGTCGAAGAACGTACGCAATGTTTTCTGTCTTCATTCACAAGCGTGCTGACCCTATGTCATACTGCACCCCAAAACAGGAATGGATGAGCATCGACGTTCGTTACTCAACGGACCATTGTCTGCCGTCCACGCTGACACCCACCACAGGGATCCAGATACAAAAGGAACTTCGATCATGGCTCTCTCCGCCTGACTCTTCGATCAATCATAATACTGCACATGAGACTCAGCACGATGGAACCGCAAGATGGTTCATTCAAAGCAATAAATATCGGGAATGGAAGAGCAATCATTCTTTGTTATGGATCAATGGCAATCGTATGTTTCTCCCGCCCATTGTGTCTGATGGCGCGCTGATTCCTTCTTATATTCTATAGCAGGTGCTGGCAAAAGTATTCTTTGGTACGTAGTACCATCGTCTGATTGTTGTGATAAGTGATTCATGTTGTTTATTAGTTCTGCGATAATCGAGGACATCAAGACGTCCCAAGGGACATCGGCCCTGGTCACGTACCATTATTTCGACTACAAGGACAAGGACAAGCGACATGTCCGTGGCTTGTTGGCGTCTGTTCTCTTCCAACTCAGTGACGGCTCTGATCGCTGTCGGAATATTCTTCATCGATTGCACAAAACGTGCCGCAACGGTGCCGAACAACCCAGCTATTCCGCCCTTGCAAATTGTCTCAAAACCATGGTTGGACCTGGCGAAGAAGAAGAAGAACTTCCCATTTTCATCATCATGGATGCTTTGGATGAGTGCCCGAACACTGGAACACCATCCTCTCGCGACGAGGTGCTGTATTTCGTCGAAGATCTTGTCAGATCAAGGCGTCTGAATCTGTTCACATGTATTACAAGTCGGCCAGAGCGAGACATAAGCCTGGTTCTAAACTCTCTGACATCTCTATCGCGTCGCGTGGCCCTTCATGAGGAAAGCGGACAACGACAGGATATTTGCAACTTCGTGCGGTCTTTTGTCTACACAGACAGGGCTATGAGGAGGTGGAAGGAAGAGGACAAGGAACTCGTCATTAACACGCTCCCAGAACGAGCCAGCGGCATGTGAGATACCTCCGTAACAGTACACACCTATTATGGCTCACAGTTCTCGATAGGTTCCGCTGGGTATATTGCCAACTGGATGCGCTTCGTCGATGCTTTCCTTCAAGCATCCGGAAGACTCTGGACGAGTTACCAACCACACTAGATGAGACGTACGAACGGACATTAGAAGGGATACCGAAACAGAAGAGGCAGCATGCGCATCGACTGTTTCAGTGCCTGGTCGCGGCTATTCGGCCTCTTCGTGTTGAAGAACTCGGGGAGATATTTGCGATCGGGTTTGACCAAGGGGGGACAGCAAATTTGATGGAAGGCTGGCGGCCTGAAAACGCGGAAGACGCGATACTTTCTGCCTGTTCTACTTTGATCACTGTCATCGACAACAAGGGTCAAAAAGTCATACAATTCTCTCATTTTTCAGTGAAAGAGTTCTTGACTTCCGATCGCCTCCGGACGTCCGAGGTCGTTAACCTTCGCAACTACTACATTTCCCTCGATTCCGCCCACACTATTCTCGCAAGAGCATGCCTCACGGTGCTGCTACAGCTAGACGAAACAATTGACGAGAAGCGCCTCGCGACGTTTCCTCTAGCGTTGTATGCTGCTGAGCACTGGTTCGCTCATGCCAAGAACGAGGACGTGTCACCACGAGTCCAAGATGCCATAGAACAGTTATTCAACCCGACTCGGCCATATCTTGCAGCATGGGTCTGGATATACAATGCAGAATGGGGTTGGCTTCGACACGTTGACGATCTCGCTGATCGCCCGTCGCATCTCGAGGCATCTGCGTTGTATTATGCAGCATCATGTGGACTTTGTGGGCCGGCCAAGTACCTCATCTCCACGCATGGTCAAGACGTCAATGCCAAGTGTGGTTTGCACGGAAGTCCATTGCACGCGGCATCTCGGAACGGACATCTCGATGCTGTGTCTCTATTACTTGATCATGGGGCCGACGTGAATATAACAAACGAAAGGAAGCAAACTCCCCTATGCGCAGCATATGATGGCCGACATCTGAAGATCATGCAGCTTCTGCTTGAACGTGGAGCAGCTGCGGACGTGTATTACGATGAACATGGATTTATAACCCATGCCGCATCATACTATGGACGCGCTGAAGAGATACGCTTGCTTCTACAGCACAATGCCGACGTAAATGCCATCGGCAAGACAAACCGTACGCCACTGCATTGGGCATCGGAGCACGTGGACGTCGCGCAAATACTCCTGGAACACGGGGCTGACATCAACGCCGTATCTGACTACGGAACTCCTTTGTACGATGCATCGTACTATGGAGGACTCGGGGTCGTGCGGCTACTGCTCGAACACGGAGCGGATGTGCATATCCGGGCCCCAGGTCGTAAGACCCCATTCCAGGCGGCTACAAGCAAAGGCTACCCTGAAATTGCGCAGCTGTTGTTGGAGCATGGAGCGGTGAAAGAGTAAGGTGGCTGCGGCAAGCGCTAGCAATAGATTTACTTGTATCATACTTGTTTCTGTATCCTACACGTCGTCCGTGGTACATCCGATTTTGTTCTTTTCGGCTGTATTACAGTAGTACGAAGTCCACTGCCGGGCAAGGGCGTGAGCCCGGTACTCTCGACGGTGAGAATGCCAGTGTTACTCATCCAACTTGAAGGCGTAACGGGAAGCCAAAAAACGCAATCCTTGTAGCACACTCGTATCAACCACAACTTAGACGTCTAGACTGTGCGTCCGGCATCTCTGGAATTCGAGTGCAAAGAAAAGATGAATCACAGTATCTACTACCCCTCCCCCCTCTTGTCATAGGGAGCACCGCATATTTCAACCTCTGCGGTAGGGATACTTGAACCCGTCGTGCTAGTCCGTTGTACGATAGCAATAGAACAACACACTTCCACGACGCGCGACTTAGAACGTGTTTTCCCATTGACCATTCGGAACAGTCACCAAAGGAAAACCTCACATAACAGTCTCTGCCTCCCTCACGTCGAAAAACCGTACATCCAAGTCGCGCTAGTCACGGCGCCGTTGAGTCGTGTTAGAGTTGCACCGTAACCGTGACCACAAAGCCAAAGTAAGTTTGAATTTTTGTTGTTTTTGAAAGTCCGAGTCTAGAAGCGAGCCCAGGCTTTACCAGCTTGAAGGAGATGGAGCGACGGAATGCCTGCAATGACTTGAATCGCCAGCGTAATTTTAACCCTAGCCAGGAGTAAATGACAGTCATGCTATCATACTGGTCAGGACTCTCGGGGCGCGACGGCCCGAATCCGAATCACGCAATGACAACACGTGACGACCCACAAGCAAATTGCACGACTGACCAAAAAAAAAGAAACAAGATATACTGTACTACGCGTTCTCTTTTGTTCATTACAGCACAAGGCGGAAAAAGGAAAAAGAAACAGAAAAAGCATTATGAAAAGTGAGGACCACCTGAGAGAATGCTAGTATGTTCAGCTCAGCCTCGGATCACGGTTTGCTGCATCGACGTATCGTCAGTTAAGAAAGAGGGAAAAGAGAAGAGGACCTCATCGCGATTACCCTTTCGCCCTACTAATTACTCACATCCAACAACTTCAAGACGTATAATGTGTATATATTGTTACGCCTTTCTCCAAACCAACCAAAAACACGAAGAACAAAGAAAAGAACACAACCGAATATCTGTAAGGTAACAAATGTTTTCTTTTTATTTCATACACAAGGGTGGCAGCACCCGCAGCATCAGAACCGAAAAAACAAAGGCGCAACTAAAAGCTTTTTGGAAGGGATGGAGGCCGAGAGATGGTTTACTACAGACTATATGATGGAAACGTGGAAAAGAAAAGAGGGAGAGGATTGCAATCTGGATCAGGAATCATGAGAATAGTATCAGCGAGTCAGAATCTGGGGTCATTATCGAGAAGACTTGGGACTGGAGAATGTAGGTAGGAAGGAAGAGAAAAACGAGCGCAGGGTGAGTCGACGACGAGTATTTGGACGATCAAAAAAGTGTTTCAAAAAAAAAACATATCTGAAGATGGTTTTTTTTCGACAGAAACCTTTGAAGATCCGAGCGCAGGAAGGGCGAGGTGCAAGATAAGAACGGCAAAAGACACCAAAGAGTGAGTCCGCATCGCTCTGAAAGAAACGACAACAAGAAGCCCGGAAAAACTGTTCATATGGGTGGACGTTTCAAGTGTTCATCCGCTTGTCTACTACGCAGCCGATGGAATTGGGATCGAGCCCGAGGTGGATACGCCCTGAGAGTAAAGAATCAGTGAATGACCTTCGTGGATCAAGGGAGGTGAAGCCCTCACCTGAGTGCGACACGCGGGGCAATTATTGCGGCCCGTCTCGAGCCACCGGTCCACACAATCCTTGTGGAACACATGCCTACATGACAGCAACCTCAAATCCTCCTCAGCTTTATAATCCTCCAGACAGATGAGGCACTACATTCCAACCAGTTTACGCTCAGCATCTCATCCCACTATCGGAACAGAAAAACAGAGAGAAGTACGCACTCGATCGACGCACATCGGCGCCACACGCCCGGCCTTCTCGTACTCGGCGAGCACGTTCATACGTACCACCTCGAGGCCAGAATTATCAATGTCCTCCTTTGACGCCGTTT
>QFEY01000803.1:0-31389 GCA_003316435.1 Russula virescens | reverse complement strand
GTTGTGTGAGCCCTTGAGGTACTAAGTTTCTCAGAATAATCACCCCTCGCGCTAGCCTAACAGCGAGCGCATTACAATCATCCCTCAGAACTCATTTCAATGCTCCTCATGTGGTCACTGCATTGAACTCTGTCCTGGACCATTCTGGGACAAGTTCCAACAGTTGACAACTGAAAAGAAAGACATTCTTGCAGTGGTCAGGGTTCTGCTGAAACCATCCTGCAAGAATCGAGGTGAAACAGATGCTGGTGTTGAGGACAGGGACAATTAGCATCTCTTAGACATGGGGGCAGGCTGGGCAACTCAATTGATAGTTACTGAGACATCGTAGATTTTTTTTTTCAATTTTTCCGAAATTTTCTGCAATTTTTTGTGCCCAGGAAGGTTGGGTACCAAAGTAAACCCAATAGGGCAACATTTCAGATGTCTGATGCCAAATTCACCCAATAGACCCCGATTTGGGACAAATTTTGGTCAACCCAATAGAGCCCAAACTACCCAAAATCGGACCCCAACCCTACCTGGGACTTTCAGGGGTCCTAAATAGCAGCAGCCGTAACAAACATACATACTCATGTGTTATGATGGCCGACGCCGAACAATCCGACCAGCGCTTCGTAATTCCTCGAAGACATGGTTGACTCTTCCCAGTGGCCTTGAGACATCGAACTGCTCCACAAAACAGTGTGATAGGTAGACAAGCACACAATGCAGCTGATTGATTCTCCTCATCACCGTCACCGTCGGCCTTACCGTCTTCCCCCTTCTCCGCCGCTTTCCTTTGCCCCAAAGGCCACCTTGACGTCCCACCATCAGGGGTTCTAGGATAATATCTTACATGTCTGCACTGCCTCGTCCGGCTTCCCTGTATCACAGCCTTTATCGCGAACATCAACAGCACCCAGCGCACCTCCCCTCCCTCAACATCTGCGACAACACGCCTCGTGTCCGGCCTCATGGCTCACCCTTCACCTCGGCTATGTCTATGCCCCAGATTATCACTCAAGCATCTTCATTTCCTGCCTCGACCTCACTCCATGACACTGTCGACGGTTCCCAGAGCCTACACTCAACATTAATTATGGTTTTCCACTGCCTGCCACGGCCATCTCGTTTCCACTGAGCTGTGCCATCGACGTGCCGCTTTCTCTCTATCAAGCCCCCACATGGTGCCTTGTGCTGGACCTACCGCTGTAGTGAACCTTTATGTACAGTGACGTTTGAAAGTAACAATATATCTCATGTTCAGCTTGTCTGAAACCGAAGGAATACCAACCTGAGAAACAAAGGTATCACAGGGAAGATAGCCTGATCACAGAGCTGGAGTAAAACCTGTTTCGAGATATCAAGCCACCAATTTCCCGAGGCCCGTAGTGGACGTGGTTTCAGTACTGTTCACAAGGTCATCCACGACACTATACCCCACGAATCTGAGGTCCGAGGTCTCAGTTAGGGTTGGCGGTGCAAGTGGTAAGGGCTGGACAGTGGTGGTGGAGGCCCGAGAGAGTTAGTACGGGGGCGGTGGAGATGTGTGTTCATTGTCGAGTTGAACGCGGAGGGTGGAGTGTCCGACTGGGCAATTGATGGGAGCAGGTCCGCGGGAGAATTGCATGGGGCATGGCCGTCGCTTGGCACTGTTGCGTCCCTTTTGAATTCCTTTGACACACGCTGAGGCCTGAGGTTTTACGTCCGACCGAACCCCGGGCCACAATTGCGGCATTATCTACCGTCTCTATCCACGCCTTGGTTAAAATCACCGTGGTCATTTGTTTGAGCGGCGCATACTGTCTTGACCATATCAGCTCATGGCTTTGAACAATGGCCTCAAATTCCAGGCACTGCCTCTCTTTCACTGGTCCGTCTGACGGTCTACGTCACTTGCCATCCCAACCGCATTTCGATACAATGCTAGAACTATGTCATGTCGCCTTTCTCCGTTATTGACGACAAAAATTTGATATCATTTGACCGGGTTCAAAAAGTAAGTTGGGCAAAGAGGATTGAAATTCAAAGCACGTCGTGCAGCATCAGCCTCAAATTGTGTCGAAAATGATTACCCGATTGGTGCTGGTTGATTTCCGCCCAATGTAGCGTGGCAGGTACTATATATGTGAATTCAGGAGGAAGGTGGAAATAAAGGACAGAACATAACGTGCGGCCATGGCAAGTTTGATGCCAGTTGATGGCAAGAAGAAGGACGAGACAGAAGGAAAAGGAATCAAGGATTTTGAATCCTAGACTCTTTGCCTCGGTTCGGTGTTGAATTGAAACTTAGGAGGCAGGACTTGAAGACTAAGTGGATTGACTGAGGAAATCACAACCGCTTTAAAGCATGAACATGCGCCTAAAGGTTACAAAAGTCATACAATCCCGAAAATAGCCAGGTATCAATAGCAGATATTATGAGGCGATCGTGCCAGTCCCGAGGCGTTGGAAAGTGACAAGCACCATGGCATGGCCACGGGCCGCGTCACGGTGACTGGTGGGTTGAGAAATGAGAGGGATAATTGAAAAGGAGAAGCGGTCGTATTTGGGGAGAACCAAAACCCATCAACGTCGCCAGGGGACCTCAAGTAGATCGACAGTGAACGACGACGGCTTATGAGGTGGTGCACTTTTGGCGCTCCGACACTTCGTTCAGCTTCAAGTCCTGCGGAGGCTCCCATTTATATTTTACAAGAAAGCTACCAACTCAACTAACATGCGTTGACAATTCTGCGAATGAGGGAATCTGCCAATCACGAGATATTGCGATAGACCCCTTGGCAAGAGTCCGTATACTTCGGATGCTTCTTCTCGCCGACCGAGTCGTCCTTCTCTGACAAGTTGACAGCTGAGGGAGGCGGCAGTCACTCGCTGGGGCGCTGAGCGCTGATCACTAACGCTGAATATTGTAATTGCAGACTTGCGAACGCCCATCGAATCCCTCGAGTCGCTCATCAAACTACTGTAGAGAGATTATGTCCATGACACCAACTTGAACTTGCTAATGGCTACATATAAAATCCCACCACCTGCAGTAAGTTGGCAAAAAAGCTTCAAGGGAAAGAGCCCCAAGCCCAGTCGTCAACAACAACACAAGCCACTAGCCCGCGCCGACACTATACAGTAGTCCTGGTGCTGCTCTCCCGCCACTGCTCGCCGTCATCACCATTCATGACAACATACGTCGCGTCGGTGTTCTTCTACACTGGCCCTGGCAGGACCCTCCAATCATTTCGTCCTCAATGCTTTCCTACAACACCCCGTCTGGACTCCGCAGAGCCTCTCATGCGTATCACGACTGTGTTTGATTCCTTGACATCTAGCTACAATCAAACAAACACAATCAATCGTGAGAAGGCCTCTCGACCACCTCCACTACGCACCCTCATCGCTTCCCACCTCATTCTCGCGACTTTCCTCCCTTTCTCCACCAACTTCTCCATCTGCCCTCTTACGACCATCGACAGTTCCAAAACCCACCTCGACGACCCAAGATAGTCTCTCGCGCATCGCCACTGCCTACTCCGAACCCTCCACACTGTCAGGCCTTCCGGCAGACTAGAGTGGTTCCAGTGCTTGCCCTTCACCTCAGCAACAGCGCGCTTCGAGTCCAGCGTGTCTTCACGGTGTAGCGCGTGGGCAGCCCCATTGCTAGTCAGGCGGAATGCTTGTTGGATGTTCCAAGTCGTCGGGGGTGCACGTTGCGTCTTTGGCGAACTAAGAGCGAAAGGTTGATGTTTCGTAATGGTTACATATCATCCTTCTGCACTTCTTTGTTATTTCGTCTCTCGATGTGCGAAGTAGGATAGAGAGGACTGAAGATTGGATAAAGAATAAGGACGGCCCACACTTGTGCGTGACAGCATGATGTTGCCATACGCCTGAAGGAATAATAAGAGTGAGAAGAAAGGTGTGGGCAAGAGATGGCAGAGCCATGGAGGCCTTTGAGTGTAAGCAGGGTGTATGAGTCCTGGGGGGTTATACTTGGCAGAATCGGATCTGGAGGGATAGGAATAAGAGCCGGTAGTCAACGGATTGTTTGATATCGCTAGAAGTGGATGGATTGGTCGATGAAGTTCAGCACCGTAATGAGGAATACCTACACGTTCTCTCATCTGAGTATGATAATCGTGTGTGATAAGAGGCGGCGAACCATCCAGGCACCGCATGGACTGGAACAAATAGAAGGTTCCGAAAACCCTTACTTATGGGTCTGGGATAAGCGGGGCTGAGATTCGACATATGTGCCTGGAAAGGGCACATAGCCTCGCGGAGGGGACATATGCTCTATCCTGTGCCAGTCATGAACTGTGTCATCCCGGTTGGCGGTGTTAAGCCTGTATGCTGTACTGCTATTGGTTGTCCTATTGCGGAGGAATGGGAATGTGAATACGTGATGGTTGAGGCGTGATAATGGCCGTTCGGATAGAGAGGAGACGGGTGGGGAAGGCTACGGTCGATGGCAGAGGATGCGACGGGATTGAGGAGTTAGGTTATGGAGGTATGCTCGTGGGCATAAGGGCTTGAACGGCCTGATTCATCTTCGTCATGCATCAGGTAGAAGTCCAAGTACTTTTCTGCTAATTTTCGTTAATTTCCTGTATGGCAAGTAAATGTTTGACAAGTAGTTGACTACTTGTCAAAATGATAATTGTTTACTTGTACATTACTTGCCATCTTATTAATTTGTTGGGGGGGATGTTTGAGGGAAAGGGCAATGCATATAAGAGTACATTTGGCCAGTTGGATTGCATTAACATGATGAGTGAGAGCAATGCACTAAGTACTTGTCTAGAATATGTGTCCCTTTTCCTGGCCATAATACTTTTTAAGTGTATTTATGGATGTACTTTGTAAGGTAGGCCTTACCGTTGTGCACGGAAGGCACTCACATACAGGGGTATCGGTGACTCCAGATAAGATCCCTGTGAGCACCAACATCACCTTGTCTATCTCTTGTCTTGTGTCTGTCTGCATGTCCCTGTCTCGTCTCGATTCCAAAGGGTTCGTCCCTTCCCACCTTGTTGATCACCCTCATCGCCCCCGCTTCCTTTGTCCTCCCTCACCCACCATTTGTGCACATCAACCAGCCCTGCTGCCCCTCAACACCACACACCATTCCTTGAGGCCCAGCATCGATGCCATCTCACCTCTGTGTCCTGTGTATGCTTGTCTCCCCTTCTGAAGTCTTCATATTTCTTTTGTTCGACTCATTTGGCATTGCTACTATACTGGTTTTGGTTTCAATCACCCACTAATCTCTTGACTCGTGTCTCATTTTGTGCCTTGCTTGTGTCTCGCATTTCCTTCTCCTGTGCTCCCCTTTCATGTTTGTCTTTCAGAAAATCCTGTCTCCTGTGCTATGTAGTTCCCAGTCTGCTCGTAGTATTACTCTTAGATTTGTACTTCTCGGACGGCCACTTTAGATTACATCAGTTTCTCATGTATATAAGCTCAGTCTTGTGCTCTGTGGAATCCAGTTGACCCTTCGTGTTTGGTCTCTCCTTTCTCTCTTTGTCCTGTGTGCCTTGTCTCTTTTCTCCTTCCTTCAACTTGTCAGCTGTATCAGAAGCTGCTGCACCGATCAGCAACAGCAACATGAAGACTTTCTCCTTCCTCAAAACTGTCTCATCTCACCTCAAGTCCACGAGCGTCACTTACCGCTCTTGGGCATCTCTTTCATCTCTATTTCTCCACGAGGCTTACCTACTTCAGTTTAGCCTCACTCATCAACCTTAACATTGGTTCCCTCTATCTCATCAAACTCATGCATGGGACTAACAATCTCGCTTCAACTTTCAAGAACTGCTCAGGAACTAGTCCGGCAAGTAGATGATATACATTTTCAGTATTTTTTATGAGAAATTGTGAAAATTACAAAAAAATTAAGAAAAGTAGTTGGACGTCCACCTGATGTGGACAGCAGGCACAGCCAGGGGCTGTTGCAGTTACCCAAGTTGGATAACATATGTGTGTGCATGCAAAGAATGCAGAGGTGGAGGAAGTAAATTGTTGTGCATGCAAAGAATGCAGAGGCAGAGGAAGTAAATTGTTGTGCATGAGCTATTGTCAGGGTGGAGGATAGAGTAGTGGTGGTGAGTGCTGTGAACACCTGTCGAGCTCCATGAAGCGCTTCTTCAATCATTCCAATTCACTGGTGTTGACTGCATACACACAACACTCACACAATGCCCAATGCGAACAATTTGACAGACAGGAAGGGAATTATGAAGTGCTATCGACACACAATCAGACTGGATTTCTGTGTCTTCTATAAATTGTGGTGTGAGGAAATGGAGGTGACAGTTGAACATCTTTGACTCATGATGGCAAGCAATGTTTGGCAATGAGGTGATTATATCTGTGGAAGACCGGCGAGAATGGGTATGAATGGGGTGAGTTGACGTAGGAATTATTATCCTGCTGGCATTTCTGGGCATGATCATGCTGAGATGGTTTCTATCATCATGTTCTGTGCTATTCCTGCATCTGTCACATGTTACCTTCTCTCAGCTGCCCATTGTAAATGTCAACGTCTGTGGACACTACCATATAGCCAAATACATACTGTAATATACACCAACTACACCCATGCTAACTAGCCTATCACCAATGCCAGCGACAATGCATGACTGGGAACTATTTGTGCTCCTGCTCTCGGATGCCCAGTGTAAGGTCATCTACGCTCTCTTGACCCCTTCTGGAAAGTCTGGCATCGCAGTCATCCATGTATCAGGACCCGATGCACTTGGTGTCTGGCAAAAAATAGTCTGCCCCACCCGAGCTCGGGCTTGCATAGCTCATACAACTACTCTGGCCAACCACAATCCAAGCACACGTTCACACAATGACGCCGAAATGGCCCCTAAGCACCATCCTGAACCACAGAAGCTAGAACACTGCCACGTCGTGGACCTGTGCACAGCAGAGCACCTCGACGATGCACTCACTGTTTTCTTCTGTGGTGCATCCGCATCCTAATGCTCCTCCCACCACTGCTGACCTCAGGCTCTCTGCAACACTTGCAAGAGCGTTAAGGCTTGACTTGAGCGATGAAGGTTCTAGTTTGTTCTGGAGCTCTGATTCTCAGTGAGAATCTACAGATGAGTTCGTGAGTCGCCTGTTCCAAGTCCTATCTTGATATGGGGCATCGTCCCCTAACGATCATGAATGAGGCTGCCTTGATTCCTCTAGACTTGTGACCGACCTTCTTAGGGAGGTGTATCCCTTTAAGGTAAAGTATGTATCCTAAGAAGAGGAAGTAGATCTTGAGGTAGCGAAAGATCTTCACTTTGTCTGTCTAGTGCTGAGATATAAGGGAGATGAGGGAGTTCTTGAAGTAGACAAGGTCTTCTCTGACGCAGTCAAGGTCTGAGTCTTAGTTGGCAGGTGGATAAGTATCGGCTGCCAAATCAGACTAATAGCTGAGACTGGACCAAGATAGTCACCTTGGTCTAGTCCTAGAAGTTCAGGGGATATGATTGCGATACAAGCCAAGTCAGACTTAAGGTACATAGTAGCTACTGGGCATCCTTATATACCTAGAGAGTCCCCTATAAATAGACCTACTAGTACTGAGTCAAAGTGTACTGTAGGTATCAGTATGAGTCACATGTGCCACAACCATAAGTACCGATCCTAGGAATGAGTCACATGAGTCTGAGTCACGAGAGTATGAGTCACCGGAGTATGAGTCACACGAGAAAGGCATCAGCCACTACTAGTACATGACATAAGCAGGAATAGGTAAGCAGAGAAAAAGGAAAAACAGGGTTGTAACATCACACCCCTCCTAGAAGGTCATTTCCACATGACCCCTAGTCAAACTTGTACAAATCGTCAGCTGTTCCAGTCCAGTCCATCAGTCTACCCCTCGAGGTCTGGGGGCAAGTGCCTCCGAAACTCAGATGCCCTGAGGGAACTCGGCACCTGTATGATGCGTTGCACCTTTCATGTAGGGTGTGGCACGGGTCACACCGCAGGTCTCCTCACTAACACCGTACCCGTAATCACACCATACCCATACAGACAGGTTAAACCCGCAGGTTATATGTCATCACCGCGGTGTCTTAACACTGCGGTATACCATTGGCATTGGTGCATACAACGGAAGAAAAAAAATTATATTAATATATTAATATTGACATACATGTACACTATTTACTACCATGAGTTTAAACTAGATAAAATAAAGAAAGAGCTGAGTGCGAGCCCAGCTCAAGGGGCAAATGGACACTGACGGGGGGGTTTATATACCCCAGGGCATGCGCATGGACCATTTGGCCTTGTGTGCAGCCGCGCCGTGTCTCGTGACGCGCTGTTTACTTATGTTTATACTTGCTTTGTAATTCATGATTCAGCACATCTCAGACGTCACACCGAATGGCACGACAACAGCATGCAACGAACGCACGAAGAAAATGGCATAACGACACGCAGGAAACGCCACGACGAGGCGCAAAAAACGACGCAAAGAAAACAGCGTAACGACACGCAGGAAATGCCACAACGAGGCACAAAAAACGACGCAAAGAAAATGAACAAATGAATGGCGTAACGAGGTGCAAGAAATGACATGACGGCACACGAAAACACAGCACGACGATAGGCAATAAACGCCGCAACAGCACGCGAAGACAAGGCGCAGCGAACGTACAATGAGGCAACACATGCCTCGGCGGCAAGCAACTCACAAACGGCGCAACGGGGCGCGACTCACGGCACGACGACGGGGGTGCAGTGCAACAAACGGCATGACGGCACGCAAAGATGAGGCGCAGCGAATGAACGGTGCAACGAATGCCCCTGATTGCGGGCAACTCACGGTGCGAAGACATGGCGCACCTCACAAACCGTGCAACAAGATGCAGGTCTCAGCACGATGACGGGACACAACGCACAACGAGTGGCGTGACGGTGGGGCACATGTCTTTAGTTTACTACCTGTAGCATCAAAAAAATTTTATTTACTTCTTGAGCAATTGGTGTGACTGGCAAGCAAAGGGCCTTAGTGAACATTTGCTCGACAGACATAGAACATTGTTAATACCCGTGACACCGCCGAAACGGGTACAGTGTGCCACGGGTAGCGCATTTCAGCAACCGTACCCATACCCGTCAAACCTGTGGGGCATATACCGCGGGTTGACCCTCACCTGTGCTTTACCCTACTTTCATGGGGATCTGGGCAGTTGAAGGAGAGGTGTCCCACTACCCAACACCATATGCACTTGTTCATTTTTGGGCAGACCATAGTGTGGTCTTCACAGACCTCACAGATGTTGCAGTACTTGATCCGGTCTCTGAGGCCGGTGTGTGTGTCTGGTGGACCGAGGGCGGTGGTAAATTGCCCATCTGGAGGGCCTTTGCCAGCAACAATTGGGGGAATGCGACTCTCCCCAGTACGGGGTCACACAGAACGAGGGTGTGGGGATTGAGGGTCGCTGGCAGCAAGGCGTTTGGCTTTGGGGGCATACTGGACGATCTGGGTGGCGACCTGAGTGGGCCTGCAGGCGTTAGCAAGTCATTGGCCACACTCCAGAGCATGGTGGTGTGCCACCTCTGCTTGCATGCAGAGTTCTGCCATGCAGACTGTGCGTTCTTCCACCTCCTCTTTGTACCGGCGGAAGCACTGTACGTCAGCAAGGAGTCCTGGGTCATTGAGTTGGGTGATGGTGCGGTCCACCAGCTGTCGGGCAGGGTACCTATTCCCAAATATGGCGAGGATATTGTCACGAAAGTCATTTGGGTTATTGAAGTTTGGGTTTGGGTATGGCCTGGCTGTCAGCTTGAGGCGGTAGAGTGGCTGCCCCAGCCCGTCTGTCCCTTCCATCCATGTCTCACCTCCTCGGGCTGCTATCCAGATCCACTGACATACCCTTTGCTCTGTGGGGTCTTCTGGGGATGGGTAAGTGATGGGGTAGTGGCTGAGGTTAGTGGGGTTGTACTGCTCCCACCCCCAAGTCCCCATGCTCATATCGGGAGGGGGTGTCTCCTCTCCCTTGCTCTCCGAGGACTCCTCTCTTGCCACTCCGGGGGTACTAAAGTCGCCCATGAGCTCAGGTGTGACATCTCTGAGATGTTTGAGGAGGGTGAGTCATTGCAGTGGTTCAGGGGCCTCCTCAACTCTTGTGGTGGAGGTGAGTGGTTCCTCCTCCTCGCTGTCGTCCTCGAGGACAGGTTGGAGTTCTGCAGAGGGGAGGGGTTCGAGGAAGTCTGCGATGTAACGCATCCTTGGGCCATCCCCCTTGAAGGCCTGCACAATGGTTGTGTATCCCTCATAGGACTCGACGTCAGAGCATACAGAGGGGGGAGCAAGTCGGCTCCCATAGAGTGTGATGAACGCCCCAATGCTGGGCGTCGTGAGTCCTGTCGGGAATGCTCCCCACTGGCCCTTGTATTTGAGGGCTGCCCGGCACCACCTCCAGTTATGGGCAAGGTCTGCCTCCCCACAGTTGTGGGGATGTCCGGCGTGTTGAGGGGTTCATTCAGCCAAGACCAACAGATGAGGAGGGCTACCATTACCTCCCATTGGATCCCCTCCAATAGGTCACACAGTAACGACAGGGCTTCCCGACGGTCCAGGCGTTGAACTCCCTCCTCTTCCCACCAAGGGGTTCCCTGAGGATGCTGGTGTGGATGTGGCAACTGGTGGTGGGCTCCTGGACGATTCCAGGAGTGGGGCGATTGTCGGGATGGGGGAGATCTCAATGACATTCATGTGACTAGTTGTGGTAGGTGCAGTACTGTTCCTTACAAAAGTAGGAGTGGATGAGGGAGTGTTCAAAGGTGGGGTGGCAGCATGCAGAGGGAATAAAGTCGTGGAATTTGTGGGTAGAGTAGGGCCAACTGTGAAGGAGTGAGCCAAGGAAGTGGTTTGAGCAGAGTTTCTTTGGGGTACAGTTGGGGCACTCCAGGGTGGAAGGACGGAAATGGGGAGTTGGGGTGATGAGACCCCTTCGTCCATCCGAAGGCTCCTTATATATAATCCCTGGCATCTAGTTCTGGCTCTTGTCCTAGGGTTCGAGTCATCCTGAGTCATGGGCGTCCTAGGATTCGAGTCATCCTGAGTCATAGGTGCTGATGCTGACAAGAATCTTTTGACTAAGTCTGGAGCATGTAAGTCCGAGTCATCCACCCATGAGTCATGTGCCAGAGAATAGCCTTTCCATTGGACCAGGTATTGCTTCTTTCGTCTATAAGTTCTTTGTCCGATGATCTGTTCTACTTCCCATTCCGGTTCACCTTCTATGATATCCGGTGGTGGTTCTAGAAAGTTTGGCCCATGAGTCTCCATCTCCTTATATGGCGTTATTAGGGAGGCATGAAACACCGGGTGTATCTTCCATCCAGTAGGCAGTGCAAGCTTATATGATGTTTTTGATATTGGGGCGACTACCTTGAAAGGTCCGTATCGCCTTGGTGAGAGTTTCTTTGACTGATATGGTAAGTTCAAGTTCGTGCCTTCCAACCAGACCTTGTCCCCTGTTTTATAAGGCGTGAACTTTGTTTCTTTTAGCATTTGTTCCTGCGCTTTATGTAGTGCCTCTTGGGCGGTCTTCTGGAGTTCCATAATCTTGCTTACTCTCTCCTCTAGTCCCGGTAGCTGTGCTTTCCTATTTGGTTGATGTACTGTTGGGGTGTATCCCAGGATAAGTTTGTAAGGGGTTTTCTTGGTTGTGCTGGATGGCCATGAGTTCCGTGTGTATTGTGCCAGGGGTAGCCATCTAGCCCAGTCATTTTGATCCTTATGACAGAAGAGTCGAAGGTATTGTTCCAAGGATTGGTTGGTATGTTCGCTTTGTCCATCTGTTTGAGGATGGTAGGCTGTACTGATGTTCTGTGATATCCCCAGGATTTGACACAGTTCCCTTGTTAGGTTAGCCATGAAGCGGGTATCTTGGTCCGAGATAATCTTGCAGGGGATGCCATAGTGGGGTACTATGTGGGTGGCATATAATTGTGCTACCCCTTCTGCATCGATTGTTTCTTTGCATGGGAGGAAGATGGCTGCTTTCAAGCAGTCGTGGTCTGTTACTGTGAGTATTGAGTTGAAGCCTTGGGATTCTGGGAGTTTTACAATGAAATCCATTGCTACTGTCTGGAAAGGTAGGGTGTTTGGTTCCACTGTGATTGGGAAAGGTGGGGGTTTTGTTGGGTGTGTGTTATCTTGTTCATCTGGCATATACTGCATCCTTTCACATAGTCAGTTATTGTGTTGTGCATGCTTGGCCACCAGTAGTATTTTGCAACTAGTTCTGTAGTTTTGGTAATTCCCAGGTGTCCAGCAGTGAAAGAATTGTGAAAATGGTTGATCACCCCCCTCCTTAGATTGTTGTTTCCCACGACAACGAGTGCGGGTCCCAACCAGTAGAGTTCGTCTGCTACTGTGAGTCCATGTGCCCGTTGCCATCTTGTGAGTTGTTCTGTATGTATGGATAATTGCTGTTCTTCTTATACTCTTTTGTCTAGCTCTTCTTGGTCTGTCCCTTGGCCCCGGCCTTGCTGAATTTCTTCAGCAGTGACTCCGGACCAGCCAAGGTCCATAGAGGCCACTAGTGCTCTTCTTTCCTTTGTGTCTGCTGAGAATAGCAATTTTGGGAGGCAGACTACCTCTGGATTCTCTGCTGGTATGTCGTAATCTGTCCTGCATGATAGAGCATCTGCATGATTTGTAGGCCCTGGTTTGTAGACAATTTTACAGTTGTATTCTTGTAGCTCTGCATTCCAATTGTGTACCCTCGGCGGTAGTCTCTTGGGGTCCCTGTAATACTAGAGGTTTGCATGGTCCGTTATTAGTATTACAGGTATTTTCATATTCTTGAGTAGGTAGGACCAGTGGCATAGGCCCCTTAGTATTCCCAGATACTCCCTATCATATATTGGATAGTTTCTCTCTGCCGAGCTAAAGGTGCTTGAGTGGTATCCCACCACACATCGTTTGCCTTTCAGTACTGGGTTTCCTTCATCGTCTGTGGTGTTGTCTGGGTGTGGCTCTCTTTGATACAATATTGCCCCTGTTGCGAACAGCAAGGTGTCTGTTTCCAGTTTGAATTGCCTTGATTGGTCAGGTGGTATTAGGACTGGTTCTGATGTTACCGCTTGCTTTAGGGCTTGGACTGCCTGTCTGCATTTGTCTGTCCATTCGAACTTTGTATCCTTCTTTGTGAGTTCTGTTAATGGTTTAGCTAGCTGTGCAAATCCTCGGATAAATGGCCTTTGGTACCCTACTACTCCTAGGAAGCTCCTAACTTTGGATACCATTCTGAGTTCCTCGGTGTAGTTAGCGATTCCTGTGATTTTTGCTGGATCAATTGACAGTTCCCTGTTTCGTACCCATATCCCCAAGAAGTCCATCTCTGTCTGTTTGAAGATGCACTTTTTGGGTCGTAGGTGTAGGTTATTGTCTTTGCAAATCTTCAAGAATGCTCTGGCTATTTCCCTGTGTCGTTCCAGGTCTCCTTCTTGGGTCATAACAGCTGTGTCGTCCATGTAGTAATGGAATTCCCCTGGGTATTGTTGTTCAAGGGGTTTAAAAAGTTCCAGTCCAAACCTGCAGAATGTCAGAGGTGCGTTGGTCATTCCGAAGTTCATGACTAGGGATTCGAAGAGTCCCCTGGTCGTTTTGAACCCTGTTTTCCATATGTCTTCTTTGGCAATCCTGATGTTGTTGTATCCCCACCGGATGTCAAACTTGCTGAACAGTACCTTGTCCTTCAGGTCATCATGAATGTCTGTTATCAGGGGCATTGGGGTGACGTCCTGCAATGTCCAGGCATTTAGTGGTTTGTAGTCCACCACTGGTTGAAGGTCTCCATTCTTTTTTGCGACATAGAATGTAGAGCACCCATATGGGCCCTTCCCTGGCCGGATAAAGCCTTTTGCTAAGTTTTCATCTACATATTGGTCCTCCACCTCCTTCTCTCGGAGGTTTAGTGGGTAGACTTTTCGGTTTATTGTGTCGGGTGCTCCAGGTTTCAAGACGATTCGATGGTCGCAGCTCCTGGAAGGTGGGAATCGTTGGGCCTCCTCCTCTGAGAAGACCTTCCAATAGTCTCAGTATTGGGGAGATATACTCCGCTTTGTGGATTCCTCATCAAGGGGTTTTGTTTCCTCCTGGGTTTTCCTTGCCTTGATGGCCATTTCTGTTGCCAGCGTGGTTTTGGCTATATCCATTCCTTTGTCTGGGAAATGGGTCACCATTTGGAGAGTGTCCCCTTCTTCTAGCAACCCTTCGACCTGTAGGTCTAGGATCATCCTGTTTAGGAATTGGGCTCTCTCCTCCTTCTGTTTCGCTTGAAGAGTGGTTTCGAAATAGGTTGGGTGACCCAGTACTTTCTTATCTTCCCAGTCAATGTTCGGGTTGAAATTCTCTAGCCAGGCCATCCCTAAGATGAACTCGTTCCTTCCCAGGTTGGTTATGTAGAAGTGTTCTCTTCTTGTTCGATCCCCTTTTGTGCTGTAGAGGTCACAGTATTGATCTATGGTCCCATGTCGATTTATGGTCCTATTGACATTATAGACTGTTTGTGGTTTATCCAGTTTTCTTGTTCCTAATCGATGTTGCAGGACAGTTCGATAGTTGATAAAATTGTTGGTTGCCCCACTATCGATTAGAGCTTTGCTGTTCGCCTTTCCAGAGTAATGGTACAAATCAAATGGCATTTCCACGCATCATTCTTGTACAATGAACATTCTACTCTGGTCTTTGGTCCTAACTGCAGCGATCAGTTTGGACCTGGCTAAAAATCCAGCAAATCAGGCAATGCATCATAATTTTCCAGTGCAAAATCAATCCTATCTTCCTTGCTCCATCCATTTATAATTTCCTTGACTTGTTCTTTGGTCAGTTCCTTGGGTTTCTCTTCCACTTCTGCAACCCAAATGGTTGTTCCTTGGTTGTTTCCTTGTGCTCTCTGGCCTTGGCCACTAGGCTGACCAGTTACTCCAGGCAGAGCTTGTGGTTTGGATGGGTTGGTGGGACAATTGCGTTGTAGGTGTCCCAATTCACCACATCCGAAGCACCCTCCTAGAACTTTGAGTGCTTGTAGTTTCTCTGGGGAAAGTCTATTTCCCTGATCCTGATTCCCTGACTTCGGAGCCATCTGTATAGTGTTGATGTCCATGGCATTTGGGTTTCTTATGCCTCTCTTAGCCCCTTGTAGTTTCACATAGAGGGCTTGCTTCTTTGGTCCCCATGTAGTTCCTCCTATGAAGTATTCAGCTTCCAAGTGCTTCTGCTGTTTGTTCCTTGCCTCCTCCTGCCAGTCCGCCAGGGTTATCAACTTTTTAGAGGGGTTACTGATGATTGCACGATGGAGCCCTTTGTTTAGTCCCTTCCAGAACTTCAAGAGGGTCCCTTTGTCATTCTCCCCAAACCCAGCTTCAGCCCTGAGGCAATTAAAGCTGGCGATATAGGAGTTGATATTGCCCTTGTCCATTTCCAGGGTGTTATAAGACTGGGTTGCCTCTAGCACTGCAGCTATGTTCATGAAGGTGTCTTTGAATGCCTTCAGCAGGGAAGTCCAGTGGCTGGGGTTGGATTGGGGGATGCCATTGGTTTTATGCTGGATACGGAGTGCTGTGCATTGTTGGTCAACCCAGTCATTGACATCTTTTCCGGCAATGAGGGTGAGGAACAGTGCTGAGCAATGGTAGTAGTTGGAGAAAACTTCTTTGTCGGCATTAACCATCATCCACCCTTTGAATTTACAGAGGAATGCTTCACTTTCACTTCTTTTTCCGGTGAAGACTGGGGGTGCGACCCCATAAAGTGATCCGCCATTGCCTGTTTGGGTGGTCTGCTGGGTCTGCTGGGTCTGTTGGGTTCTGCCTACTACCATAGTTTGGATACTGGCCATTGGTGTGTGTTGTGATTGTGCTACAGTGGGGAGGCTTGTTTGCTGTGGAGCCACAGTTGGGAGTATGATAGTAACTGGGGGAATGTCTGTCGGGATAGTTCCTCCTTCTGATGTGTGTCTTTCAAGGGCAGTTGTTAGTTCTGAAGTTCCTTTGCCGCTTAGTGGTTGTGTCCCTCCTAAGGTGGCTATGTGGTGGAGTGCTCCACTCAAGAACTCTTTGTGTTGTGGGGTTGGGGCTCTAGTAAGTGCTGGGGAAGAGTATCTGGGTTCGGGTTCGTATGTCGAAAGTGGTTTGGGATCTTCTGCTTTAACTCTCTTAACCCCTTTGTAAGCTGGGTGTTCTGGGTCGTATCTGTTCCACCAGCCAAGTCCCACAAGATTGTCGATAGGAAACTTCTTTTGTAGGTTGGTTGTCCAATGCCCCTTGGATAGTACAAGGATAAACCACTGGTAGTTTCCTTTGTAGTAGATGAACTCTACTGCTATGTTCTTCCAAACGCCTGCACTAGTTTTGACATTTGCCCAATATCCTGGTTCGCCTTCTTCGTCTTTGTAGTCTCCCCAAACAGCCCCTGAGATGTTTCTGTCGAGGGGGAGATCTAGGTTATGTTTGACATGTGTAGGAAGGTCGTCTTGCTGTCTTCTGGTTACTAGGGAACTTTTCCCTTTCTCTGTGATGAAGTCTAGTTCGATTACTTGTGGTCAAACTGCTTCCAAGGTTCCTTCACGAGGTTGTTTTTCTAATGCTCGTGATGATAATGTCAGCTCCATGATGTCCTTTTTCTGGCGTCACCCTTTTGGTGAGGCAACTAGTGTGGGGTAGGAAGTCTGACTTGTGCAATGCTTGCAAGAGCGTTAAGGCTCGACTTGAGTGATGAAGGTTCTAGTTTGTTCTGGAGCTCTGATTCTCAGTGAGAATCTACAGATGAGTTCGTGAGTCGCCTGTTCCAAGTCCTATCTTGATATGGGGCATCGTCCCCTAACGATCACGAACAAGGCTGCCTTGATTCCTCTAGACTTGTAACCGACCTTCTTAGGGAGGTGTATCCCTTTAAGGTAAAGTATGTATCCTAAGAAGAGGAAGTAGATCTTGAGGTAGCGAAAGATCTTCACTTTGTCCGTCTAGTGCTGAGATATAAGGGAGATGAGGGAGTTCTTGAAGTAGACAAGGTCTTCTCTGACGCAGTCAAGGTCTGAGTCTTAGTTGGCAGGTGGATAAGTATCGGCTGCCAAATCAGACTAATAGCTGAGACTGGACCAAGATAGTCACCTTGGTCTAGTCCTAGAAGTTCAGGGGATGTGATTGCGATACAAGCCAAGTCAGACTTAAGGTACATAGTAGCTACTGGGCATCCTTATATACCTAGAGAGTCCCCTATAAATAGACCTACTAGTACTGAGTCAAAGTGTACTGTAGGTATCAGTATGAGTCACATGTGCCACAACCATAAGTACTGATCCTAGAAATGAGTCACATGAGTCTGAGTCACAAGAGTATGAGTCACCGGAGTATGAGTCATGCAAGAAAGGCATCAGCCACTACTAGTACATGACATAAGCAGGAATAGGTAAGCAGAGAAAAAGGAAAAACGGGGTCGTAACACTCTCTATGCACACACCACAGGTCCTTGCTCGTTCACAACAGGATGTTTTAAAGCTACATGTACACAGCAGCCAGGCTGTCATCAGTGCAGTGTTATCCACACTTGGATGTATCCTAGCGTGCCGCCCTTGCCGCTCCAGGCAAGTTTATGTGCTGTGCATATGAGGGCGGCCGCCTCAATCTCACACAGGTCGAGGGGCTGCAAGACCTCGTGGATGCAGACACTGAGTCTCAGTGGCGTGCCACACTGCGTGTCACAGGGGTGGGTGCACCTCATCCTGTCTAATGCACTACACATATAACTGATGACCGATCGCCCACCTGTTGCATATTTTTGATCTGATTGGATTTTGCAGGGTGAGGTGTGAAAAGAGTTTGTTGCACTGCATGAGGATATCATAGGCTGTCTTGTGCTCATCGAGGCCCTCATCGACTTTGGAGAGGGCAAGGAGATTGAGGAGGGTGTATTTGACAAAGGTACATCTATCTCTCTTTTGAGACATGGGGCTGTTTCGAGCATTTTTATTGACAATTTATGTACAGCAAAGCAAAGGGCACGACAAATAAGGGACAAGATACAATCGATCTTGTCAGACCACAGGCAGGGTGAGATTATACGAACAGGAATCTGACTCATGATCTTTGGTCCTCTGAATGTTGGCAAGAGCAGTCTCTTAAACTTTCTCAGTATGGCTCAACGTCCCTCCCTGATATCAATACCACTGTTCTGCACTGACAAATAAGAGGGCAGCCCAATGCAAAGCCGCAATTGTCACCTGTGTACCAGGCATGACATGCAATATCTTGGAGATCTCATTGGATATTGGTGGGCTCCCTGTTCTGGTCACTGACACGGCTGGCTTGCAGGAGACTGCAGATGAAGTAGAGCAGATTGGGATCAAGAGGGTGCAAAATGTGTGCATTCTTCTGTTTCATGTTTCCCATTCTCGACAAAGAGTAATGTAATGTCCTGTGTGCTTGCTGCTTGTGTGCCTGTATCATACAGAGTGCAAACATCAGATGTCTCACTTCTCGTACTTACGTGCCCTGATGCGATCTCCTTTGAGATGCCTTCCAGTCCATGGCTCAAGATTCCACCAGAGCTCGCACTGCTCATGACCTCAAACACATTCATCCTGCTCAACAAAACAGATCTGCTCCCAACATCTGCACAACAAGCACCAGAAGCGCTTATCAGCAGGCTTCCACAGTGCAGCTGGGTGGTCAGCCTCACCAAGGATGCTGGCACTGGTGACTTTCTGGCAGGGCTTGCCATGGCACTAAGGGACTGGTACGGCGCTCCCCCCTTAATGACCTTTTTGTGACTAACAAGGTCTCATCAGTGTGGACATGTTTCACATGCCATGCATGCAGGTATCATCTTCTCCAAGATGCTGACAGCAAGGATGTGAGTGCCCTGCTTATAACGCATGCACAGCATTGTGCCCACTTGGAATCTGCGCTGAAGTTCCTGGATGCCTTTCTGGACATGCATGGTGCATGACAGATTCTTGAAATCATCTGGCATATATCCTATCTGATTGATTCACAGATGTCTGTGTGTAGGTTCTGAGGATATCATTTTAGGCGCAGAGGAGTTATGCTATGCTGCCCAGACAGTGGGCAAGATCTCCGGTCTGGTAGATGTTGAAGATATCCTGGATGTGATCTTTAGTCAGTTCTGTATTGGGAAGTAGCCCTGTGCCAAGCCTTGTCTTAATTGTCCTAGGATACTGTACAACAGATGGTAGTAAGTAAAAAAAAAAGAACACCTATACAAGATGGTTTCCAAGGATGAATTCTGTAAATTGTAAAATAGAATAAGTCTGAGGAGGTGCAGAAAATTGCTTTATAACAGCATCATGAATGTTAGAAGCCAGATATTGAGAATATGCCCTATCTAAAGCATCTTCACAAGTTGGGCTAGATGATGAGGCACAATAAAGGGAAGCATGCTCCAGAATAAGAATTGACACTATTGTAAATGTTAGAGATAGCAGAGAAAAACAGAGGGAATATACCAATCATTGTGTGATGTGTAGTATTATAACCAGATATAGAGAGGGGTGGCTGAAATCATGTTAATAAAGGAGAGATAAAAGTGTAAACAATTACATTAATTATAAATGATCTCAGTTTAGCAAGTATTTTCTAACAATGAAAAGTGTGAGAATACAGAAAAAGTATATTAAAAGAATTTACTTTCTGGAAAATAAAGGGGTAGAAATCAATAAAAATACCAAGAAAACCTAAGTAACAGGCACTTACATGCTATTGGGTATAAAGGAGAAACAAGTTAAGATACTGAGAAAACCAAGGAGATAAAGGGCCACTCACACCCTATTAAAAAAAGAGTGTGAGATAAGTCAGGACACTAAAGAAGATAAAGAGTTAGGGGTCACTCACCAGAACCTGAGTGCAGAAAATGGGAAAGGTTAAAACATTAAAGATCTGAGTGGGTAAGAGATACTTACATGAGTTACATCCTGTTAAGCAAAGAGTTGTAACAAAAGTCAGAATACTAAAGAAGACAAATAGGTGGGAGGCACTCACCCACTGTTGAGTATACAAAGAGAGAAAAGTTAAAACATGAAAGTTTCAAATAGGTAAGATATATTTACATCCTGTTAAGCAAAAAGTGTGTGACAAGTCAGAACACTAAAGACAAATAGGTAGGGGGCACTCACCCACTGTGGAGTGCAGAATGGGAGACAAGTTAAAACATTCAAGATCTGAGTGGGTAAGAGATACTTACTTGCTGTGGAGTGCAAAAAGAAAGACATGTTAAATCATCAAAGAAGCTAAGTGGGCAAGAGCTACTCACATCCTGTTTAGTGCAAAGAGAGATTTAAGCTACAGCACTGAAAAAAATGTAGCACATAAAAGACTCTCACCAACTATTTAACACAAGGAACAAGTTAAGATATTGAAAGAGACTGAGTGGGTAAGGGGCACTTACAGCCTATTAAGTGCAGAGAGAAAGGTAGGTTAAAATACTAAAAGAAACCAAATAGGCAAAAGAGCACTCACTCTCTGTTAAGCACAAAGGGAAGGATAAGTTAGACTGCTAGAAGAAACTAAGCAGATAAGGATGCTCACTTTCTGTGAAATGCAGGGGGAAAGATAAGTTAAACTGCTAGAAGAAACTGAGCAGATAAAGGCACTCACTTTCTGTGAAATGCAGAAAGAAAGATAGTTAAAACATTTAAAAAAAAATAAAGTGGGCAAAGGACACTCACATACTGTTAGGTGCACAGAGAGAGAAATTAGAATACTGAAAAAAAAAGTAGTGGATGAGAAGCATTCATATTCTGTTAAGCAAAAAGGAGATGACAAGTTAGAGCCCCCCAAAAAACTTGAATGGGTGAGAGGCACTTACCACCTGTCAAGCACAGAGAGGCAAGTTAAAACACTGTTCAAAACTGTGTAAGATAGAAGCCCCTACCTGCTATTAAGTGTGCAGGGAGAGAACAAGTTAAAACAATGAAAGAGATTAAGCAGATAAGGGACACTCACTTCCTGTTAAGTGCAGAGAAGGTGGGGATAAGTTAAAACACTAAAACACTCCAAGTGGGCAAAGGGTATTCACATCCTGCCAAGCACAAAGTGGAAGATAGGTCAGAACAATAAAAGAAACTGAGCAGGCAAGAGGACACTTACAGCCTATTAAGTGTAAAGAGAGGGGACAAGTCAGAATGCTAAAAGAAACCAAGTGAGCACTGGATACTTACAGACTGTTAAGCATAAAACAAAAAGACATGTTAAAATACAGAAAGATACTGAGCAAATGAATTACACTTACAGACTGTTAAATAAAGAGAGATAAGTTGAAAACTAAAAGAAACTGAGCAAACAAACAACACTCACATGCTGTTAAGTGTAATGAGAAAGTTAAGTTAAGACACCTAAATTAACCAAGTGTGTAAGAGACACTTGCAATCTGTTAAAAAGACAGAGGCTAGTCAGAACATCAAGAGAAACTAAGCAGACCAGACAGATAACACTGACATCCTGTTAAGCAGACAAAATAAGAACAACTCAGAACACCAAAGAAACTGAGCAGGTAATAGCTACTTACAGACTGTTAGTACAGATAAAGACAAGTTAGAACACCAAAAGTAACTGAGCAGGCAAGAAGCACTCACAGACTATTGGACAGAGAGAGAGACCATTTAGAATATAATAAACTCAAACAGGCAAGAGAAACTTACCAGCTGTCAAGTGCAAGAGGGGGACAAGTCAGAACAGCAAAAGAAATTAACTATGTAAGTGGTACTAACTGCCTGTTAAGTAGAGATAGAGAGGTAAGTTAAAACACTGAAAGAAGATAAGCATGTGAGAGGCACTCACTGTCTTTAAAGCATAGAGAGACAGTCAAAACACCAGAGAGAATCAAGCAGATGAGGAACACTCACTCTCTGTTACATGCACAGAGATAGGGACAGCTCAGAACATTAAACAAAACTGAGTAGGTAAGGGGCCTCACAGGCTGTGGAGTGTGGAGGGAAGGAAAGGTCAGAATAGCATAGAAAACAAACAAGCAAGGATAGGCTGACATAAAACTGGGCAGTAATCTTGCTTCAGCATAATGCATCTTAAAACATATTACAACTTACCCAAAGTGCTGGAAATGCTAGTATGCATGCCTTTATTACATTTTCTGTATTGCTAGGCCTTGGAGTAAATTTGCCAAGGATTCTGTAACAGAACTAATCTCCTCTCATTCTCCATCCCACTATGCATAAGAACTTACTGTTGAAAAGCTTGCTTTATTTGTGATGGAAATGCTAACATGTGTGCCTTTATTCCTTTTCCTATACCATTACAGGCCCTAACTGAGGTTAAGCACCTCTTATTCTCATCCATGATGCATTCAAACTCACCATTTAACAGCTTGTTTTATGTTCAACTCCAAGTTATCTTTCTGTATAGCTAAGAGAATGAGTGCAACTGCGCCACCAGAGAGTGCATCAGCCGTCGTTTCAATCAGATCAATACAGCGTTGGCCATGCGTGTCCATTCCTGCATAGCAGAATTAGAATGATGTATGTTCGTTGAATAAAAATATCCTCACCCTCCAAACGTACAAACGATGGAGACCCCTTAAGGTTGGCTAGATAATGTTCACCGAACATTCTTTCCATCTCGTCGTCGAGGAGCGCTGGGTCACGATTCTCATCCTCCAATATGATCCTGATGTCGCGCCTGAACTGGTCATACTTGGTGAATACTGCTATCACAGGAACTTGAAAAATCCCTCAATTCGATCCCTAGTTCATAAAATCGAGTTTGGACGTACCATTCTTATCTGGGCAAATGTCATCAAAATGCATTAAATCTAGCGATGGCCGATCATTGTCCATCGGAATGCAGTACCTGAAAGACAGCTTTGTGAATTTGCAACTGTAGGTACTCAAGGGAACAGACCATATCGCGTGCAATCTCTGCTCCAGTCTCTTCTCCTGCGACTTACGACGGACAAACTCTTGCACGGTCTTCAGCTCATCTTCGCCGCCTGACTCGAATCCACGGGAGTCATGGAAAATATATCCTGTATGATTCGTGAAGATGAGTTCGTCCTCGATGTTGTGTAGGCCACGCTGAGAACAGGATCCTCGTGATTAGCCATTAACCGACAAGAATGAGCCTGTCTAACCTCTACTGATCCCTCGAGTTGAACCTGACCAGAAGATAAGGTTGATAGCGCCATGAAGAATGAGAACATACCCTCTGGCGCTCTCCCCATGGACTAGTCCTGTAGATCTCTGGACTCTCGGTGGTATCGCAGACTCTCTGGAGAATTGTGGTCTTGCCTGAATTTGCTCTTCCGATAATAAGGACTCGAAATTTGACATCGTCAGGGACTTCGGGGAGGAATTGCTGCGCATCCATCGTACCAAAGTGCTGCAGGATAGAAAACTGCCTGGGGCCTGAATACGCGTGAGATTCTGTACGCTTGAGTGTGGCTCTAAAACTTCTGTACAAACAGAGTACAAACAACAGCAGCCGTAACATACTCATATGTGGCATGATGGCCGACGCCGAACAATCCGACCAGCGCTTCGTGATTCCTCGAAGATATGGTTGACTCTTCCCAGTGGCCTTGAGACATCGAACTGCTCCACAAAGCAGTGTGATAGGTACGACAAGCACACAATGCAGCTGATTGATTCTCCTCATCACCGTCACCGTCAGCCTTACCAGTGCCTTACCGTCTTCCCCCTTCTCCGCCGCTTTCCTTTGCCCCAAAGGCCACCTTGACGTCCCACCATCAGGAGTCCTAGGATACTGTAGTATCTTACATGTTTGCATTGCCTAGTCCGGCTTCCCTGTATCACAGCCTTTATCGCGAACATCGACCACGCCCAGTGCCGCCGCCCCTCCCTCAACATCTGCGACAACACGCCTCGTGTCCAGCGCGCCCTCATGGCTCACCCTTCACCTCAGCTATTGCTATGCCCCAGATTATCACTCAAGCATCTTCATTTCCTGCTTCGACCTCACTCCATGACACTGTCGACGGTTCCCAGAGCCTACACCCAACATTAGTTATGGTCCTCCGCTGCCTGCCAAGGCCATCTCACTTCCACTGGGCTGTGCCATCGACGTGTCGCTTTCTCTATATCAAGCCCCCTTATGGTGCCTTGTGCTGGACCTACCGCTGTAGTGAACCTTTGTGTACAGTGATGTTTGAAAGTAACAATATATCTCAGTCATGGCATGTTCAGCTTGTCTGAAACCGAAGGAATACCAACCTGAGAAACAAAGGTATCACAGGGAAGATAGCCCGATCACAGAGCTGTTGTGCATGAGCTATTGTCAGGGCGGAGGATAGAGGGTGGTGGTGAGCACCTGTCGAACTCCATGAAGCGCTTCTTCAGTCATTCCAATTCACTGGCGTTGACTGTGCACACGCAACACTCACGCAACGCACGATGCGAACAATTTGACAGACAGGAAGGGAATTATGAAGTGCTATCGACGCACAATCGAACCGGATTTCCGTGTCTTCCTAAACTGTGGCGCGAGGGAACGGAGGTGTGATACGAATGTGTTTGACTCATGATACATGATGGCGAGCGATGTTTGGCAATGAGGTGATTATGTCTGAGGAAGATCAGCGAGGATAATATGAAGGGAGGGAGAGTCGACGTGGGGGATAGTATCGCGCTGGCCTTTCCGTGTGTGTAGCGCGCTGAGAAGGTGTCATCACGTTCCGCGCTATTCCTACATCTGCCAATCGTTATCTTCTCTCCGCTGCCCGTCGCACACATCGACGTCGATGGATACCACGATACAGCCAAACACATACGCCAACTACACGCGCTAACTAGCCCAACACCAACGCTGGTAACACCGCATGACTCGCAACTATGCACGCTCCCGCCCTCGGATGGTCCGACGGGCTCGTTATCTGGCAGCGAATGGACCACCCCATCCGAGCTCGAGCCCGCGTAGCTCATACTACTCATACCACCAACCACGATCGGAGCGCGCGCACACACGACGGCGCAGAAGCACGGTCCCGAACCACAGAAGCTAGAAAGCTGCCACGTCGTTGACCCGCACACAGCAGAGCACCTCGACGACGCGCTCGCCGTTTTCTTCCTCTGTGCGTCTCTCCATCCACCCATCCCAAATGTCTCCTCACAACCACCGCTAACCCCTGACCTTCCACGCACATACCGCAGCGCCCTGTTCAGTCACGACAGAGAACTACACGTACACGGCATCCGTGCCATGGTCAATGCGGTGCTAGCAGCACTTGGACACATTCCAAGCGTGTCGCCCCGCCGCTCTGGGCGAGTTTATGCGCCGCGCGTACGAGGGCGGCCACCTCGATCTCACCCAGGTAGAGGAGCTGCGAGACCTCGTGGACGCAGACATCGAGTCTCAGCGGCGTGCTGCAGGGATGGGGGTGCATCTTCCTCTTCTATGCACCTCACATATGGCTGATGACCGATCGCACATATGTTGCGTATTTTCGACCTGGTTGGGGTTTTGCAAGGCGAGGCGTGAGGACATCATAGGCTGTCGCGCTCGTCGAGGTTCTCATCGACTTTGGAGAGGCGAGGAGAATGAGGAGGTGTGTTCGACGAAGGTAACATCTATCTCTCTTTTGGGACGTGGAGTTGTTTTGAGCATTTAGTTGACGATCTATGTACGGCGAAGCGAAGGGCACGACATTTAAGGGATAAGATACAATCGATCTTGCTCAACAAAAGAGGCTGTGATTACGACCACGGACTGGATACGATGCGCGATTTATTGGAGCTCTCACTAGATATCCGTAGCCACTCAGTCCTGGTCGCCAACACGGCCTAATACTTGCGAGAGGTGGAACAGATTTGGGTCGAGTGTGCGCGAAAGGCGTGCATTTCTTCCGCTTTATCTTTCTCGATGTCAAAAAAAAGTTACGCGAGCCCTTGTGTGCGTGTATCCCGCAGAGTTCAGGCCCCGGACGCTTCGCTCCTAGTACCCTCATGTCCAGACACAATCTCCTTCGGAACGCCTTCCGGTCCACGGCTCGACATTCCACCGTAGCTCGCTCCGCTCGAGACCCTTAACATATTCATCTTGCTCCACAAAATGGATTTTCTCCCAACATCCGCGCAGGCACCAACCGAGCTTACCACCGTACTTCCGCAGCAGGGCCGGCGATCAGCCTTGCCCCGCAAGCCGACACTAGCGACTTCCTGGCAAGACTTGCCACGGCACTAGGGGACCGGTGCGGCTCTCCCGCTCCACTTAAAGATTGTTCTCTAAGATGCCGATGGCGAGGACGCGAGCGCTCCCTTTAGCACGCACGCATGGAATCCCATCCCTTGAAATCCCGCCTTGGGGTTCTTGGGCACCTTTCAGGACACGCATGGTGCGGTTTCTCAGCCTCATCAGGCGTGCGTCCTATTCTACCTAGGGATGTCCACATGTAGGGGTTCAGGATATCGTCTTAGGCGCGGGGGAGTTACTCTTGCTGCCCAGAAGGTATGCAAGACTGGCAGATATTGACGACACCCTAAATGTGATCTTTGGTCGGTTCTGTAGAGGGAAGCAGACCTCGTACCACGCCTCGTGCAGACTTGCAAAGTGACAGGACAATGTACATAGGATGGGTCATTCACTTAACGGGATTCTGCACATGCTAAACACACCTGAGCTGCATGGTTGGCTCAGCAACTATCTCTTTGGTAGTAATGGCATGGGTGTAGAAAATTAATTCTTATAGTTAAACCCAGTTTATACAAGATACAACAACAATGGATAATAGCAAGCAACAGCTAATTATCAAGACGATATCTAAGAATGAATTCTGTATACTGTAAAATGGAATAATTCTGGGGAGGTGAAGGAAATTGCTTTATGACAGCATCATGAGTGTTAGAAGTCCTATATTGAGAATATGCCCTATTTAAAGCCTGATCATAAGTTGGCCTGGATGATGAAGCATAGCAAAGGCAGGCATGCTCCAGGATAAGAATTGACACTAGTTTAAATGTCAGAAATTGAAGAGGCAGATAGTGAAAATGTACCAATCATTGTGTGATGTGTAGAATTACTAGATATAGAGAGAGGTGGCTGAAAACATGTTAGTTAAACAGAGATAAAACTATAAAATAACAATAATACACTGGTAACAAATGTCCTCAATTGGGGAAATAATATCTAAGAAAGGAGAATGTGAGAATATGAAAAGCATTTATAACAGAAGAATTTACCCTCTGGAAACCAACAGGGGTGGGCAAGTTAAGAAACTTAGCCAGTGAGGCACTTACAGCCTGTTAAGCACAGAGGGAGGGACAAGTTAAAACACCAGAGATCATTGAGCAGGCAAAAGATACTCACTTTCTGTCCAGGGCCAACATAGAGACAAATTAAGACACTGAAAAAACTAAGCAGACAAGAGGCACTCACAGACTGTTGGGCATAGTGGAAGAACAAGTTAAAACACCAAAAGAAACTAAGTAGGCTAAGGGCACTCACCAACTATTGATTATAGAGTCAGAACAAGTCAGAACATCAAAAGAAACCAGAAGGGGGAGGGTCACTCACCCACTGTTGAGTATAAAGAAGGGATAAATTAAAACATCAAAGAAATCAAGTGGGCAAGGGGCACTAACAGGCTGTCAGATGCAGAGCAAAGTCCAAGTTAGAATATAGAGACTAAACAGACTGGGACACTCACCAACTGTCAAGCATAAAGAGGGGGTTGCAAGTCAGAACACTAAAAGAAATTGAACAGACAACATGCACTTACTTTCTATGCAGAGAGAAACAACTCAGGATGCTGAAAGAAACTGAACAGGCAAGGGGCACTCACTTCCTATCAAATGCAAGAGAAATAGGTTAAGACACCAAAAAAGCTAAGTGACTAGAGGACACTCACAAACTGTTAAGCACAGAGAGATAGATAAGAACACCAAAAGAAAACAAGTGAACAAGGGACCCTCACCCCCTGTTAAGCAGAGAGGGAGAGCTAAGTTAGAACATTAAAACAAAACTGAGCAGGCAAGGGACACTCACTAACTGTTAAGTGCAGAAGAAGGACAAGTCAGAACACTAAAGGAACTGAAAGGCTAGAGCCACCCACCAACTGTCAACCAGAGAAAGGGTTGAGTTGGAATATCAAAGAAATTAAGGTGATGGGCACTCACCAACTGTTAAGTGCAGAGGGAGAGATAAGTTAAGACACTCAAAGAAATTGGGCAAGCAGTAGACACTCACTTTCTGTCAAATACAGAGGAAGGAGCAATTCAGATTACTAAAAGAAAATAAAGCCAACAAGGGGTGCTCACCAACTATTAAGTGCAAACAGAGAGACAAGTCAGAATATAAAAGCAAACCAAGTAAGCATCAGACACTTGCTTCCTGTCAAGCACAGAGGTAGAGATAAGTCAGAATGCTGAAAGAACTAAAATGATGGGGGGCACTCACAAACTGTTAAGAACAGAAGAACAAGTCAGGTTATCAAAAGAAACAGAGTGGGGAGGGCTCTCACACTCTGTTGAGCACAGACAGTGTAGCAAGTCAGAATATTAAAAGAAAAAAGTAGGCAAGGGCCACTAGCCAACTGCAGGGTAGACAAAAGGAGATAAGCCAGTACATCAAAAGAAATTGAGTGGGCAAGGGACACTTACATCCTGTTAAGCACAAAGGGAGAGTTAAGTTAAGATACAAAGAAAAAGAAAAACTGAGTGGGTAAGGGCCACTTACAAACTGTTGAGCATAAAGGGAAGGTATCAAATATGTCAGAACACCAAAAGAACTGAGTGGGCAAGGGACACTCACAGACTGTTGGGTGTGGAGTGAGGGACAAATCAGAACACAAAATAAATCAAAGTGGATAAGGGGCACTCACTTCCTGTAAAACAGAGAGAGAGACATGTCAGAATATCAGAAGAGACTGAACAAGCAAGGGACACTTACAAACTGTGAAGTGCAGAGAGAGAGAGACATGTTAAGACATTAAAAGAAACTGAGTGAGCAAGAGACACCAACTCTCTGTGGAGGGAGACAAGTTAGAATATGAAAAGAAGTAGAGTAAGTACTCACTTCCTATTGATATCCAGGGAAAGACAGTTCAGGATACTAAATTAAACCTAAGGGGCAACACACACTCACACTCTGTAAAGCACAGGTGGAGTGAAAAGTTAGGACAACATGGGCAACAAACTAGCAAAGACTGGCTGACAAAAAACTAAGCAGTGGTCTTGTTTCAGCAAGAGCCTGAGGCAAGTCAAAATACAACATTATAACCCACCCAGAGTGACGGAAATGCCACTATGCATGCCTTGATTACTTTGTTTGTATCCCAAGTAGACCCATCATGGATCCTGTGACGTGACTAAGCTCCTCTCACTGTCGTTCAGCTGTGTGCAACAACCTACCATTTGACTGCTTGCTTTATGTTCAACTCTAGGCTATCCTTCTGTACAGCCAAGAATATGAGCGCAGCCGCGCCACCAGAGAGCGTCTTGGCAGTCATTTCGACAAGATCAGTACATCGTTGGCCATGATTATGCATTCCTGCACAGCAGAAATTAGTATATGACATGTCCAGTGGGTTACAGCAATAAAGTCCTTACGCTCCAACCGTACAAATCGTGGGGATTCCCTACTAGTACTAAGGTTAGCCAGATAACGTTCACAGAACATTCTTTCCATCTCCTCCTTGAGGTACACTGGGTTACGATTCTTATCCTCTAGCGTGATCCTGATGTCGCGCTTGAACTGATCATACTTGGTGAATACCGCTATCACAGGAACTTGAAAAATTCCTTATTTCAGTGCACCGTTCATAAAGTTGTCTTTGGACGAACCATTCTTATCCGGACATATGTAGTCAAAATACTTTAAATCTAGCAGTGGACGATCGTTGTCCATCGGAATGCAATACCTTAAAGAAGTTCTTGTGAACGCGCAGTTACAGATACTAAACGGGACAAACCATATCGCGTGCAGTCTCATCTTCAGCTGCTTCTCCTGCGACCTACGACGCACAAATTCTTGCACGATCTTCAGCTCCTCATCGCTACCAGCCTCGAATCCGCGAGAGTCGTGGAAGATATATCCTCTATGACTTGAAAAGGCGAGTTCGTCCTCAATATCATGCTCGCCACGCTGCGAGCAGGATCCTCGCGATCAGCTGTCATCGACAAGAATGAGCCTATCTAACCTCTACCGAACCCTCGAGTTCAAGTTGAACCTGACCAGAAGATGAGATCGAAAGTGCCACTAAGGATGCGAACGTACCCGCTTGCGCTCTCCCCACGGACCAGGCCTGTAGACCTCTGGATTCTCAGTGGTACCGCAAACTCTCTGCAGAATCGATGTCTTTCCTGCATTTGCTCTTCCAATAACGAGGACTCGGAACTTGATATCGTAGGGGACCTCGGGGAGGTTCTGCTGTGCGCACATAGTACCAGGTGTTGTATGATGAGATGACCAACTCGCCAAGGGGTTGAACAGCGTGAGTCTGTTGTCAATGGGCAGTGGGCGTTTAACGTAAAAAGCTTATGCCCTTGTGGCCACGTGGATCCGATTGTAGTACAAACACCAGCTGATTGTGAACGCCAGTCTGATGGATGCAACGAGGATGGCGCGTGGCTGACTGTCCGATTCACGGAAGGTCACGTCATGACTTCCAAGTTGTGACTCCAGGCTCAAACTTGTAAATGTTCATCAAAGCCGCTTCCTCAGCACCTCATTTCAATTACCCACATTAGGCCAGGCAAGGTAGTACATGGCACTAACCTGATGAGAGCTTCGTAATGTCCCGCTATTGCCAGAAAACCTGCTGGGGAACAGCGATCAAGGTCACCGACATCCCGCCTATGTTACTGGCACGCCCTCCAGCCTCCTGTATCGCCTTCCCTCGGCTGCTCGTCCTCGCCAGCAAGTTATCAAAACGCGTGTCGTTCGTGGTATTCTTTCTGTTCTGGCTCGCCGACGTCGACAACTAGTACCCGCCCTCAATATCTGCCGTACCATGCCTTGTGTCTAGCGTGTCCTGGCTCACCCAACACCTCAGGTGTGCCTCAGATTGCCTCCCAAGCGTCCCCACTTCCGGCCTCGACCCTAATTCACCGACGTCGTTGCCGTCAACGGATCCCAGATCCCATACTCAACTGGAGCTATGGTTCTCTGCTGCCTGCTTCGCCCATCTCGTCGTCGTCGTGCCCTGCCATTGCCGTTGACGTGTTGCTTTGCCTCTAACAAACTTCGTGTCTTGTATTGGACCTACCGCTGTTAACCTGTTATGTACAACGTTGTATGAAAATAATAATATATTACAAGAGTCACAGCGTTGTCCATGAAGAGAATCAGTAGTGATGTTCCCGCGGGCCTGAGATCTCAGTCGACCGTGCGAGTGGTGAGGAGTGGACAGGGACGGTGATGAGTCGGTATGGAGGAGATGGAGGATCTAGAGGAAGGTGCATGGGC
>QFEY01000802.1:0-61730 GCA_003316435.1 Russula virescens | reverse complement strand
AATTTGGTCGAGCACGTGATGAGCTGAGCAGGAGCCGAGCCGAGCCGAGCCGTGGCAGCACTACCTGGACCTCCCTGGCCTGACCTCCTGCCTAATTAGGCAACACATAACTTCACTCAACTTAGGACCACCTCTAGTCCTATTGCAAGATCTCAAGACACATAGGTAGAGCTCTGCTCCCTTTGCTGACTTACTTTGAATACCAGAACATTACATGATCACTATCACAATAATGCTCCTGAGACGGAGCATAGCTGTAAAGCTCCTGTGGGCTTCTGTGCTCAACCTGAGCCATGTGGTGCACACGGGCACGTCTAATAGAGGTGATAACTCGTGACAAGAAGGAGTCTTGTCTTGGAGAACCCCAAACAAGATGACTTCTTGTTGACTTGTATAACATCCCAAAAAGGGGAGGTCCCAGATGTATAAGAGAGATGGATGGTGGCTGATATGATGATGTCCCTGGTACTACCTCAACAGGTATGTCACTCAGGTAAGCCCAACGGCATTGCCTATTTACTGAAGGAACTGGCCTGTGCTGACAGCAAGCTACCAACCCCTGTCCTGGTTGGTGCAAGTAAACAAGTTGTAGACCTAAGTCTATTGCCACAAGGCAACTCACTTAGTGCAACATCAAGTGCACTAGTATAGATGAAGAGGGGCCTTCAAGGAAGGGTGCCTCTAAGCTTTAGAACTGGGAGAGGAAGGGAAAAGGGAGAAAGGAGAAGAGGATATGATGACTGAGATTCAGGAAGGTAACTAAGACAGGTCTAGGGATACAAGCTACTCAAAGGCCCTACTTATATACCTAACTAGATGAGGCTGTACAAAGGAGTCATATCCTAATATTAGTACATACAACAGCTGCATCAATCATGCCAAGATATCAGAGGAGTCAGATGGAATCAGAGAAGCTACTTGTAAAAATAGGGGAGTTAGAATGAGTTATCAGAAGTGAGGCTGTTAACATGAATCATATGGTGAAATAGAAGGATAATATGTAATAGCTAACTCAATTGGGTGAAGTACATGGGAGAAGATGATCACGAGCAAGATGAGGTATAGAAGAAAAGAAAAAAGTTGGGCATTTATAACAATAGCATCAAGACTCTATCTAGTCTACCTGCTTAAAGGCACAGGTGTATACTGCTTAAGCTTGAGCATTAAGCAAGCTCATCACTAACTCCTCTACTGCAAAGGAGTTGACTTGTCTGTCACATACAATTCACTTCATTGCATTAGTGCACATACTTGGAACAACTTGAACTGGGATATAGCCTATCCTTGTTCTCTTGTACCAAGTTGTGTTCTTAGAGATCAAAGAGCAAGCATTACACTCACTCTTCTCACTCTGATAGCTTGCTAGGGTCCACTTGACCTCATTCTTGCAAGCTCTTCAGTCTAAGGCCTGCTGCAGCCTTAACAGATAAGCCAGTACTAAAATACCTACAAGATGCATTTAAGCAGCATTGGATTTTCCTGATGCACTATAGGTATAGGTTTGGAAGTTCATACCCTTGTATACCCTTAAGGGTTTCATAAGGGTATATGGGTATGCTTATATAATAATATTGTGTGATTTTCCTAGTTACAGAACATTATCTCAAAGATTTTTATCAATTAAAATTATATTTAAAGATTGTTCAATGCTATAATTGCCTTATTATATCTATACAGAAGTTTAATTTATGGTATAAATAGTAAACACCCCAGCTATTATCACTTTTTATCTTAATTTTGACTTAAATGTATTGACTTTTATGCAACACCCTTATACTCTTGACAAATTCTTATACCCTTAACAAAACCCTAAAGCCCTTAACAAACCCTTGACAATATGGATATAGGTATATACCCTTACTATATGGGTAAGGGTATAAAGGGTAAGGGTAAGGGTTTGAGATTTTATACCTAAGGGTTACCCCTGTCACCCCCTAGCTAGGCAGTCTATCTTAGTGTTGGGGAAGTTTGGTTTGTGCCTGAAACCACTTAGTGAAATGAAGGTAAAGATCTTATCCAATAGCTTAGTGAATTTAGGGTTATGGTCTTCTATATCTAGAGATAGTGTTCCTAAATTTGCTAAGCAATTGGATAAGATCTTTACCTTCATTTCACTAA
Organism: Russula virescens; assembly: GCA_003316435.1. Lineage (NCBI taxonomy): Eukaryota > Fungi > Basidiomycota > Agaricomycetes > Russulales > Russulaceae > Russula > Russula virescens. Next base: position 59,612 of record QFEY01000802.1, on the reverse strand, counting down.
GTGGTTTCAGGCACAAACTAAACTTCCCCAACACTACAGTGTAAGACAGCTTTTTCTGACCTCTCAACAAACAAGAAATTGTTTCACCTTCTCCTCCCCCAAAACATGGCCAATTTCTTTCAAACCAAGCACATTTTAATCACATCAAAAAGTAGAATAATATGTGTACTTTAGTTTCTCAAAAAAAATTAAGTGCCCTATTTTCTCCGAAAATTTGAAACAATTTGAAATTCACACTTTCCCACACCTAAAAACAGTATCAGAGAGTGCTTATAGATGTTTTAAAGCACCCTGGGTATCCAGGAATACAATTATTATTGGAGGAGGCTGGAACAGTGCATGACAATGCACCAGTGAGTGAACATGCATGTATGGGCGACATGGACCAGTCAGACTGGGCCCATCCAGTATACAGCCAAATTGCAATGGCAGATACAACGACTTTATTACTGTCAGACTTGCATATCTAACTGTGATCTTTATTTAAAAATGCCTTTGTCATTTCCCTCTGACCCAATAATGTCAGTTAGGAGACCAACCCTCCTGTGGGACTTGTATTTCTTAGTTGCAAATGTGGCCTCATGTGCATTCAGTCCCTTTCTGTTAATCCAGTTATCTAACCTATTGGAAATGCCAGAGCATAGTACACTTACTGATATGCATCGATATACCTCCAGGTCTTCTGGAAGAACTTGTGAATCATAATTAAACTGCATACATCAAGGCATTGTGGGACAAGTGACCTTGCAGTCATAAATCTTCCATCTGCAGATCCGTGGTAGCCTGAACAGTCAAATAAGTGGGCGCAGTCCATGGGAATAAACAGTATATATGCACAATGTTTTGCATAACCCCAGAGCATCTCAATTGGGTTCAACTCACAATGAAATTGGGGCAAGAACAGGCATATATGTCCTGCCCTCTCGATGATAGTTTGAATGAGTGGCTTTTTGGATTGGAAGTCTTCTTGATTGGCAAGGACTGTGGTCATGCAGCACCACTTATCATCAGATGTTAGTTGTTCTGGGGTGTCAGTCATTGCAATATCCTCAGCTGTAACTGTATGGTCCTGTCCCATTGCTTCTGCCAAGGCAATGCAATGCTTGGCATCCTTGCATGTATCTGACTTTGAGCATGATGAGCACTTGCCTACAACCTTCATCTTGCATGCCTTGCAAATTGATATGTATTGATCCCAGACTGACTTCCATTCCTGCAAGACAGCCTTCACACCCTTTGGTTCACCATGGAGCTTTGAGTCATGGTAATCATTGGGAAAACACATCTTTTGTATTTGTCTGCGGATATCTGGTTCACCAGGTGCCAGGGGAGGATTGCTTAGCAGGATCATAGTGTTGCACAGCTTCCTCTGTTTCTTGGCAGGGTTTACATTCATATTGTTTATATTGAGTGCATCCAAAGACTGCAATCGCGCACTTGACTTGATCGGCCAGTTGCAATAGATCCCACCATGTGTCGTGCCCCTTTCCAGGATATGTAATCTTGTGTGCTTCAAACACAGGAAGACACTGCTCAGCAGGAAGCTTAAGCTGCTCTGCAATCTGTGCATCTGACAATTTGAGTTGGCCAACAGTCTCACAGATAAGATTGGACACATGGATCGCTCACCCATGGCCCTTCTTGTGGATGGGCTGCTGACCATCTGCAAGCCACACTTGTCGGCAGTACTCATTTGTGTGGAAGATTGTCTCATCTTGTACAATCAACACATGTTCCTTTTCCCCAGGTAGAAGCACTGGTAGGATATGCTCAAGTGTCTTATCATCATAATGTGCCATCAAACTATTCATAGATTGTGCAATCAGTGCATGCTCAAGACATTGAGAGCAACCCCCTTACCGGTCATATGTATTCAACATTTGATCCATAAACATACCCCTCTCTTTAATAACATCAGGATGTTCGTGGCCATCCACATACATCCCTTTTTTTGCCTCTGTGCATTCATATCCTAACTTGCCCTTGAGCCACTGCTGAGCAGTTTGCTCTGAGATTGTGCCCTCAATATCAAGCACAGGGAGGATAACATTATTGACATGCTGCCAGAATGTGCAAGGACTGACAGAACCCAGCTCCTGCAATGCAAGGTATGTGTGGACATCGTGCAAGACACTTTCGTTATCAAGAAGTGTGTGATATCCATGCCTCATGAATGTTTTTGGCTGAGGCAATTGATGGTATTTTCTGAGATATATCTTTTTTTTTTTTTTTTTTTTTTGAAAGCATTTATTGTCGATGTTTTGTATCTACTATGTAGTTATTTGTCGTCAATAATAATTGAAAAATGGCGGGAGACTCTTGGTCAGCCCCATTCATCTCGCTATAGCCAGGCCAGAGCCTGGTTGTGAGGACAAAATGCTTTTACACACATCCCTTTTCGGGATAGTGTGGGACTCAAAACACACGTTCCTCGGGTCTGCGAGTACATCGTGCAGTCCTACCCACTAAAACCCCACTGTCATGGATCCCATTTAATGGGAGATCACTTTCTTTTCTGAGTGCTTACTCCCATGTGTTGTTATGAGGTTGGTGTACCTCTGATCTTCGTTGTGGTGATCCTATTGGTGGTGGGTGTCTCATTTATTCTTTGGTTCCATTGTCTCGTTGTTTCTTTGTTGGACTGGGCAGGTTTTGTTTATGTTTTCGGGTATTTACTTTTGGTTTCTAGGGTTATTAATAGGTACCTGTTCAGCTATGTACGTTCATTCAGTGGCTTCGGCTACGGTGATGTTATTTATTGGCTGGGTGGCAGGTGTGGCTGGTGGGTTCCATTGTTGTTTACGGAATGTTGATGTATCTTATGTGTGCCCCTTTTTTGCGACAGGTGTGCCTTGTTGGCAATTTTCAGCACTATGGCCTTTGAAGGTTTGTTGTTTGGGGGGCACATTGGTACAGTTTCTGGCTGGTGGTGGTCATGGTTCAAGGAGCCCCCTGTAGGTTCATTTTCTTGTGTCTTTAGATGGGTTTGTTTGGTTTTGATGGGCGGTATTTTGGTTCACTCCATTGTTTTGTCGGTTGTTAACTTGTTGGGTGATGCTGTGGTGCACTTGTCTCGGACTCCCGGTGTGTTTGGTGGGTATGGTGCTTAGGTAGGGATGTTCACTGCTCTCTGTTGTTTGGTTAACAATTTATATTTATGTTTTCTATGTTTCACTGGTGTGTGGGTTCGTGGGTTCGAGGGGGATGTGGTATTCGTGGTTTTCACCGCTCCTTGCCCCAGTTTTCACTGTGGGAAAATCGCGCCTGGTGGTGGTCGCGGTTCAAGGGGCCCCCCTCCTGAGATATATCTCGTTGTGTCAGATCTGGCAAGCAAAATAAGGGCCCTTGCCCATGCACCATGCAATGGCCATGCTTGCACTGAGACATGGCCATTTGCAATTCTTATGCTGCTGGTATTGCATACGCAGTTTGATATACTCGGAGACAGCTACAAGCCTGCAAAGCATTTTGATTGCATGATTTGTGTTGCATTTCTTGGCATCTTTGAGGCAGGACTTTATTACTCCCATGATATCGCTTGATCCCTTGCTTTTGTCTGAATCCTCTGGCACAAACAATTCACATGTAGCCTCAATAAGAGGCCCTTGTGTCAGAAGAGATTGCAGCTCTGAGTCCTGTGTGAGATCTGGATCTGCAGCATCAATCTCCTCTGTGGCATTTGTCACTATCTGAACTGGCCGTGTATGAGTTTCTTATCTCCCCACACCACATTGTGATCTCGCACCTCAAGTTCATCTTCAAATTCATTCTCTTCTAGGTGTCTGCCAATGCCATCACTTCCACTCCCTCTGCTCGGATCCAGGCTCTTCTCAAGATGCTCAAAGCAGAACACAGCAAGCTGGTTCATCAGCTGACTTATCACCTCATCGATCACATTATCCAGGCGGGTGGCAGCCAGATTTCTGACCAATGGATCCAATCCTTCCTCAATATCCTCCATTGGGGTATCCAAGTGCACTGCAGCAGTGTTTGTCACTGGTCATGCTAACACTCCTGATGTGCTCTTGATTGAGGTCCCCTCTGGTCTGGCTGCAGCAGGGTTGTTTATCGATTGTGGCAGTGCTGCTTCATATGGGATGCTATCTCTGATATCCAAGGCTGGATCTGCAACTGTTCTGGGCTCAAGATCCACTACTGTTACGACCCAGGTACTATTTTTCTCGTTTTGGACTGCCTGATTACCTACTTGACCACTTCCTTTCTGGACTGCTAACTCATCGTTACCTATCTCCTATCACCTAACCCCTTGTGACTCATACTCATGACTCAGACTCATGTGACTCATACCTAGGATCGGTACTTACAGTTGTGGCTGATGACTCACTACTATACAACTCATTCGACTCTGACTCACTGTATTAGGGTAATGACTCTACCCTAGGATCCCGATACTTGGTGGCTTGGAAGTAGTATAAGTAGCACCAGTTTGTAGCCTCATGTACTCCAAGCCTGACTTGGCTCTTATCATAACAAGCAACTTTCTCTTCACAGCTTGAACAGCAGTTCTCACTACTGTTTTAGCTACTCTGGACTGCGTACTAAGCCTAATACTAGTGGGACTAGTATTAAGTACTCTTGAACTCATCATAGCAAGACTATATCAGATAGTCTTACTATTAGTGCTACAGGCACAGGAACAACTCTTCATCGACCACCTATTTCCTTAAGAAGTAAAATACCCCAGAAGGATGGTTACATAGCTAGAGGAATCAAGGCAGCCTCACACGTAGTCGTGAGAGATCGAATCTCCAGACAAAGATAGAACTTGAACCAGTCGACCCCACCTCGAATAGGCATTGACATTGACTTGGAGTGACAAATTGTTCACAACAGACACAAACTCGAACCTCTCCACCTCAGCACTCACCTCTTCACCAAGGTCTGGTCTTCATACTCTTATGAGTATTGCAACTACTGGCCCTGCTATCTCCTCTATTTCGTCTGGTGAAGGACTCCACTGCTGTTTCTGTCTATAATCAGATCTATGCTGTTATCTTTGGCTTTCACAACACACCTTCCTCACAATAAATGCATCAAGGGTTGTGCACCTTTTCGCTGCATTCTCCTGAGCAACCCTCTTTTGCCACATTGTTGTCCATGAGTTTCCTGTGTATATAGGTGGTCTGTTTGTGGCTTTGCAGTGCTTCTCCCTTGTCTTTGCCTTGAGCTGCAAGTGAGGAGGCAAAGACACACCATACAGATGCTGCAAAGCCTCTGCTGACTCCTCAACCTCTTCATCCCTTTCTCTCTCATTACCACACCCCACAACCCTGATTGATGCATCCAAGTCATTGCTAGAGGGATGATACTCGGACCCTGAGTGCTCTCTGCTTGGACTATTCATAGCACACTTTCTGAAGGTTGTAGATGCCCTCTTGCACTTCTCTTTTGCATTTCTTGATTGCTTGCTGGAACAAGGCATGATGGATTGCGACAATGATTTAGGGGCAAAGGGAGGCACTCAAAAATGTGAAGAGTGTCACTGCAAGACATCAGGCAGACTGTAGACTGTATTACATGTAAGAGAATGCATGCAATGCCTAAACAGCATGGAAATATATCCCTGTTTGATGGGAGATGATCCCAGGCAAGATAAATTAGGCAAAGCGGGAATGTGGACCACGGCAATGACAGTAAATGCTTGTATGGACCAAGCGCACATAGGGCATAAAACTGCCACAAAGTATCCCAAGAGGAACCATGCAATGGAGTTCATGGGTATGTAACCCACTAAGGCATTTAGAATGGGAGTATCAGATGTTTATTCTGCCTCAGAGGTATTCCAATGCTCCTCCATTAGCAAGCATTATCTGCCCCACAATCTGTTGCAGGCAATTAAGCAATATATTCATAGTTCCTGATCGATCAGATTCTTAAATTGCATCTCATTTTGGGCTATCTCTATGGGTGCTTAACTGAAAAAGTAATCTAAATTTGAAACAAGCACCCAAAAAACTGAAAATAGCAGAATCAGCATTTTTTCATCATGTTCCTGCCTAAATTTTGGCTGCTCAGCTGGAGACTCAAAATTGAACCTCCCATGCATGTGATGGAAAGTAGTGTCTTACACTGTAGTCTATCTTAGTCTATGGGTTCCAAATATAGAAGGTATGGTATTACTAAGTAATTATTGGAGCACCTAGTGTGTATCTGGTTAATCTTGGAAGTCTGAGATCTGCTACACATATATGCACTTGTATGCATGCATTCCACTTCAATATTTTATACTTACCCTTTTCTGCTTCTTCAAGCAATGCTCTATGCTCCAATCTGAACATTTCTCAGCAGCAGCTTTTGCCTTCCATAGGACCTTTCCCAGTTTCAAAACAATGCCATATAGATAAACCAAATGGTTGATTGTTGTTGGAAATAAGTACATGTTGCACAGGAAGGATCTCAGGTGTACCAATAAGTACAGCAACTGAGGGGACAAATCACAAGTGCCTACTGTATGTATGTGGCAGAGGCTACCAAATAGTACCAAATAGTAAATAAATACCTGCTAATAACTGCCAATAAGTGATGCTATGCCAATAAGTGGCAACACTAAAGGAAATCTATTCTAATGGCACACAACTTGATATATGCCCATTTTCTACATGCCACACATCCACAGAAATAATAGTAGCAACTGGAATTGCATTTACAATCTGGGTGGCAGCCACTTCAACAATATTGCCAGCAGTGTGGACAGTTTAAGGTGCAACAGTGATAATAGCAGCAACTTTGGCATTAGCACCATGAGCAGCAACAGGGACAGTGTAGCCAAGTGTGAAGACTTTGTGCTCATTCACTTTGACAGCTACCCTTTGCTGCACTGCCATGCCTTTGTTTATCCCAAGCACCTGCCTCAAGAATTAAGATTTTTTTTTTGAATGTAGATTTGTGTTCTGCAGCATGTACAGATGTAGTACAGTAGATGTAGTGGTTATTAGTAGCTACAGATATATCTACAATATAACTAGTATTCATAGATGTAGCTACCTGTAATGGAATATACCATAGTGTCAATGCACCACAGTTTTTGGAGCATACCACAGTATAAACCTGCCACCTGCAGGTATGGTGTTGGCACAGGTCTGGTGTTAAAGGTTGCAGATGTGGTAAGCCAGAAATTACCCATGGTGTCACCTATGCAGAACCCTATTTATAACAGCCTTTTTGTTCATCTATGTCTCACATCACTGCTACAGCTGATATAGTAGAATACTTGTACAGTAGACTCTGAGATAACCCATACAGTGTATAACCCATACTCTGCAAAAACCCATGCAATTTTGGATATCCTAAGTTGGTTTGCAGGGATTTTGACCCCATAACCCATAAATCTGTAATAATATGTAACCCATACTCTTTTGGCCACCATAACCCATATGTATTATGCCATATTTGATTATATAATCATTTTTTTCTGTGCCAAAGATAGCAGAACTGACCCAAACCTTTGACTTCTCAACTTCTCACCCTTATAAAACCTATTGATACTCTAAAAAAGGGCTTATCCAAGCTTTGTAATCAGGTCCAGGGTCATAAACTTGAACTTGAGGCTGAGCTGAAAGCTGGTCAGCCCATTTTGGAGGCTGATCAAGACTGGCTTGGTGGTGATAGAAATCTGGTAGATGAAGAAAGGGTGGTGGAAACCTTGGATCATGCATCAGATTATGAACAATGCCTTGAGAGGTTATATTCACAGGATAAATTGATCCTAGAGAAGCTGCAAAAGGTTGCAGGAAAGGTTATATCAGATTATGTTCCCTCAAAAAAGCAGAAGTGTATATTTTTCAGGCTTCTCACATATTAGCCCACAAATTCAGAGTTGTTTCTTATAGGCCCAGCTAAAAATGGAGATACTGCATCTGTTGGCAAGAAACCTAAACTGCCACCCAAGAAAAAGGAAAATGCAACTCTTTGACAACAAATTAAGATTCTCAATTGGCACCAGGACAACAAAGTGACACAAAAGAAAACTGCAGATCACTTCAATAAGGTCTATCCAAGTCTCCAGCTTACACAGCCCCTAATTTCATCATGGATCACCAATGAGAAGAAGTGGCAGGCTGTATATGAGAGCAGCAGAGACTCTGAACACTCTACCAAGAGGATCCATCAGACAGAGCACCCAGAGGTTACTGAGATGCTGGAGCTCTGGGTTTTGAAAGCATTGGCAGACAAGCTGATTCTTACAGGCAAGGTTATCTGCCAAAAATGGAAACAATTTGCTGATATTATAGGTATACCAGATAACGAGCATCTCAATCTCAGTGATGGGTGGTTGTCATCTTTTAAGGCTTGGAATGGCTTGAAGTATATGAGGTGGCATGGTGAAGCCATCTCTGCATCTGCAGACACCATTGAAAAGGAGAGACACCAAATCCAGGAGCTCATCCAGGAGCTTATCAAGAAGGAGGGTTATGAGCTATGGGACATTTTCAATAATGATGAAACATCTTTCTTCTATGCATGAGTTTCTGATCTTTTAGACTTGGGCATTATTTGAGTTTGATTTTGCAGTATGCCTCCAGATCATGGACTCAGTGACCAGCAAAACTCAGGCATCAAAGGAAAGAAGTACCAACTCACATACCTTCTCACAACAAATGCAGATGGCTCACAAAAACTTCCCCCACTCATTATTGGCAAGTTCCAGAAGCCCTGTGCATTCAAGAATCATACAGGTGCTCAACTTGGCTTTAACTACCACCACAACACAAACACATGGATAACATCTGGGATTTACTGGGAGTGGCTGTTGGACTGGGATTGGAGGCTCAAGAATGAGGGACAGAAAATCCTACTTCTTCAGGATAACTTCTCAGGACATGTCATTCTAGAGACCCTCACCAACATTCATGTCATCAATTTCAAGCCAAATCTTACAGCACATGTCCAGCCAAATGATCAGGGCATAATCCATTGTTTCAAGGGAAGATACCATGCACAAACCATTCAACAATCCATCTTTCTTTATGAAACTGGTGTCACACCATCTCAGATCTATGATATAGATCAGCTTGAGGCAATGCAACTTGCCAAGAGGGCATGGGAGGACATTAACACAACTACTATTCAAAACTGCTGGCAAAAGGCAGGGATCCTTCCTGATGTCAACCTGGCACCACTTCCACCTCCATCTATGCCTGTCTTATGCCTACTCCACATGGATGACTTGGATGAACAACAGTTGGCCATTTCCAATTCACATGATGATGGTCTAGACCCCATTGCCAAAGTTGAGAAGGCTGTGTCTGATGCCTTGGATAACCTAGAGGCAACTGGGGCACTTCAATGATCAAATCGGATGACCATTGAGGAGCTTCTTAACCCAGTTGAAGAGGCCCACCAAATGTACCAGGCAACAGATCAAGACATTTATGATGCAGTTATGGGTGTAAAAGTGGCACAGGAAGGTATTGTAGCTGGAGGTAGCAACCAGTCAGATAGTGCAGATGATGAATGTGTCAGGCCAACATATACCCACAAGGAAGCACTCCAGGCTGCACTCATAGTAGAAGGGTATGTCAGTGAGCTGGATGGCCCATATGCACAAAAGTTGGAGTCAGCACTGCACTCATTTGCAAAGCAGACAAGGTTGACAGATCCAGGCATGAAAGGCTTAAAGGACACAAAACTGACAAGTTATTTCAAGCATACATAGTCTCTTATTGACCATAATACAATCACATAGGTAGTTATTATAATTTCTAATGATATTTGCCTGTCCATATTCACTCTCACCTGAAACCCATATGCTGTGATAACCCATACTTTGAGGCCTATCCTGAATGACATGGGTTATTACAGAGTCTACTGTAACAGCATGAAAGAACTCAATACAACATGCAAATGTATCATTGCCCACTTGTTCTTGAAAACTTTCACATGCCTTCTTTTCACTGAAACACCCAGAAAATCTTCTCACTTGCTTATCTGGAAAGAGTTCTCATGCTCTTATCTACCCATCTCATACAGTGCTCTTGACCTATAACCTTTACAAGCATCCACTTAAGCTGCAGTATCTGAAAGCCATCAGATCATATCAATTAATCAATGCCCCAAGGCTATACTTGTGAAAGTGCACATAGATAATGAGAAGAACAGCAAGCTAAACATAATTATAAGAGGCGATGCTGGAGGATAAACTCAGTGAGATAAAGAATAGAGTATTTCTTAATGGGTGCAGAAAACTGCTCTGTAACTTTTTGATAAATGGAAGAAGCACAATACTGCAAATATGAATGATCTAATGCCTTCTCTCTAGATGGTTTAGAATGTGAGACATAAAAAATGCATGCATATTCCAGAATCAGAATTATCACTAGGTGTGACATCAGAAACTGCAAAGCAGACAGTAAAGACTATACCAATCAGTTTGTGATAAAGATGATTATCACTGGAAATTGGAGGTGGCTTAAAGTATGTCAGTAAAGCAAAGATAAGATAATAAGATAATATCAGCACATTGGATAAAAATAAGTTTAGCTTGAAGGATAGTATCTACAATGTAGAGAAGTGAAAAAGTAAACACAATAAGAACAATTAATTAGAAAAGTGCAACTAACCTTCTAGCAAATATAAAATACATATAATTCTGTTAGGCTAATTTAAAAAACTAAGAAGTACACACAAGCTGGGAAGCATAGTTCACAGGGTAAGGAAAGTACTTAAAATGCTAAAAAAATATGAGCAAGAAAAGAATACACACAAACTGAAAAAGATAAAGAAGGGGATAAATGAGAATTAGAAGAGAATAAATTTTGAGGGGCACTTACTCTCTGAGTGCAGAGAAAGAGGTCAGTTAGAATTAGAAAAGAACATAGATGAGTTATAGGCATTTACTTTCTGGAGAGCAGAGAAAAAGAAACAAGTCAAAATATGAAAACAATTCTTGCAAACAATTGATGCTTACATCCTGAGAACCACAGAGAGTGAAATAAGTTAAAACATAAAAAAATCCTAGTAAGCAAGGGGCACTTACTTCCTGGAGAGCACAGAGAAAGGGACAAGTCAGAAGATGGAAAGAATTCTAGCAAGCAAGGGGTGCTCACCATCTGGAGAGCACAGAGAAAGGGACAAGTCAGAGGATGGAAAGAATTTTAGCAAGCAAGGGGGACTCACTCTCTGGAGAGCACAGAGAAAGGGACAAGTCAGAAGATGGAAAAGAATACTAGCAAGCAAGGGGAACTCACAGACTGGAGAGCACAGAGAAAGGGACAAGTTAGAAGATGGAAAGAATTCTAGCAAGCAAGGGGAACTCACTTCCTGAAGAGCACAGAGAAAGGGACAAGTCAGAAGATGGAAAGATATCTAGCAAGCAAGGGGCACTCACTTCCTGAAGAGCACAGAGAAAGGGACAAGTCAGAAGATGGAAAGAATTCTAGCAAGCAAGGGGAACTCACTTCCTAGAGAGCATAGAGAAAGGGACAAGTCAGAAGATGGAAAGAATACCAACAAGCAAGGGGAACTCACCAACTGGAGAGCACAGAGAAAGGGATAAGTCAGAAGATGGAAAGAATTCTAGCAAGCAAGAGGAACTTGCCAACTGGAGAGCACAGAGAAAGGGACAAGTCAGAAGATGGAAAGAATACTAGCAAGCAAGGGGGACTCACTTCCTGGAGAGCACAGAGAAAGGGACAAGTCAGAAGATGGAAAGAATTCTAGCAAGCAAGGGGAACTCACTTCCTGGAGAGCATAGAGAAAGGGACAAGTCAGAAGATAGAAAGAATTCTAGCAAGCAAGGGGCACTCACTTCCTGGAGAGCACAGAAAAAAGAACAAGTCAGAAGATGGAAAGAATTCTAGCAAGCAAGGAGCACTCACAGACTGGAGAGCACAGAGAAAGGGATAAGTCAGAAGATAGAAAGATATCTAGCAAGCAAGGGCAACTCACTTCCTGGAGAGCACAGAGAAAGGGACAAGTCAGAAGATTGAAAGAATTATAGCAAGCAAGGGGAACTCACTTCCTGGAGAGCACAGAGAAAGGGACAAGTCAGAAGATAGAAAGATATCTAGCAAGCAAGGGCAACTCACCAACTGGAGAGCACAGAGAAAGGGACAAGTCAGAAGATGGAAAGAATTCTAGCTAGCAAGGGGCACTCACTCTCTGGAGAGCACAGAGAAAGGGACAAGTCAGAAGATGGAAAGAATACTAGCAAGCAAGGGGCACTTACAGACTGGAGAGCACAGAGAAAAGAACAAGTCAGAAGATTAAAAGAATTCTAGCAAGCAAGGGGAACTCACAGACTGGAGAGCACAGAGAAAGGGCCAAGTCAGAAGATAGAAAGATATCTAGCAAGCAAGGGCAACTCACCAACTGGAGAGCACAGAGAAAGGGACAAGTCAGAAGATGGAAAGAATTCTAGCAAGCAAGGAGCACTCACTTCCTGGAGAGCACAGAGACAGGGACAAGTCAGAAGATGGAAAGAATTCTAGCAAGCAAGGGGTGCTCACTTCCTGGAGAGCACAGAGAAAGGGACAAGTCAGAAGATGGAAAGAATACTAGCAAGCAAGGGGAACTCACTCTCTGGAGAGCACAGAGAAAGGGACAAGTCAGAAGATGGAAAGCATTCTAGCAAGCAAGGGGCACTCACTCTCTGGAGAGCACAGAGAAAGGGACAAGTCAGAAGATGGAAAGAATTCTGGCAAGCAAGGGGCACTCACTTCCTGGAGGGCACAGAGAAAGGGACAAGTCAGAAGATGGAAAGAATTCTAGCGCGCAAGGGGAACTCACTCTCTGGAGAGCACAGAGAAAGGGACAAGTCAGAAGATGGAAAGAATACTAGCAAGCAAGGGGAACTCACTCTCTGGAGAGCACAGAGAAAGGGACAAGCCAGAAGATGGAAATAATTCTAGCAAGCAAGGGGCACTCACTCTCTGGAGAGCATAGAGAAAGGGACAAGTCAGAAGATAGAAAGAATTCTAGCAAGCAAGGGGCACTTGCAGACTGGAGGGCATAGAGAAAGAGACAAGTCAGAAGATGGAAAGAATTCTAGCAGGCAAGGGGAACTCACTTCCTGGAGAGCACAGAGAAAGGGGACAAGTCAGAAGATAGAAGGAATTTTAGCAAGCAAGGGGAACTCGCCAACTGGAGAACACAGAGAAAGGGACAAGTCAGAAGATGGAAAGAATTCTAGCAAGCAAGGGGAACTCACTTCCTGGAGAGCACAGAGAAAGGGATAAGTCAGAAGATGGAATTCTAGCAAGCAAGGGGAACTCACCAACTGGAGAACACAGAGAAAGGGACAAGTCAGAAGATAGAAAGAATTCTAGCAAGCAAGGGGCACTCGCAAACTGGAGAGCACAGAGAAAGAGACAAGTCAGAAGATGGAAAGATATCTAGCAAGCAAGGGGTGCTCACAAACTGGAGAGCACAGAGAAAGGGACAAGTCAGAAGATGGAAAGAATTATAGCAAGCAAGGGGAACTCACTTCCTGGAGAGCACAGAGAAAGGGACAAGTCAGAAGATAGAAAGAATTCTAGCAAGCAAGGGGCACTCACTTTCTTGAGAGCACAGAGAAAGGGACAAGTCAGAAGATTGAAAGAATTCTAGCAAGCAAGGAGCACTCACTTCCTGGAGAGCACAGAGAAAGGGACAAGTCAGAAGATTGAAAGAATTCTAGCAAGCAAGGGGCACTCACAGACTGGAAAGCACAGAGAAAGGGACAAGTCAGAAGATGGAAAGCATTCTAGCAAGCAAGGGGCACTCACTTCCTGGAGAGCACAGAGAAAGGGACAAGTCAGAAGATGGAAATAATTCTAGCAAGCAAGGGGCACTCACAGGCTGGAGAGCACAGAGAAAGGGACAAGTTACATGACAGAAAGAATTCTGGCAAGCAAGGGGCACTCACTTCCTGGAGAGCACAGAGAAAGGGACAAGTCAGAAGATGGAAAGAATACTAGCAAGCAAGGGGCACTCACTCTCTGGAGAGCACAGAGAAAGGGACAAGTCAGAAGATTGAAAGAATTCTAGCAAGCAAGGGGCACTCACTTCCTGGAGAGCACAGAGAAAGGGACAAGTTAGAAGATGGAAAGAATTCTGGCAAGTAAGAGTCACACACAAACTGGTGAGCATAAAGAAATGCTCAAATTAGAAAATAGACATATTTCTATCAAGCAAGGGGCACTCACCCCCTAAAGGGCATTAAGGAAGAGAACTAGAAGGCATTCTAGCAAGTAGGGGGCACTCACTTCCTGAAGAGCATAGAGAAAGGGACAAGTCAGAATATAGAATAAATATAAATGAGTGGATAAAGGACACCCACATTCTGGAGAGTGCCAAGGGAGGGAAAATTTAAAACAAAGAATGCATCTTAATAAACAAGAAGCACTCACCAACTGGAGATTGGCAAGAAAAGGTCAAGGTTGGATTATAGAAAGAATATAACCAAGCAAAGGCACTCACCCACTTGAGGGTGCAGAGCAAGAGACAGGTTAGAACATAGATAGAATGTGAGCAGAAGAAGAGCATTCACCAACTAAAGAGACCAAAGCAAGAAATATGTTAAGGCACAAAAAAAAATTCATGTGGATAAGTGGCACCTACACTCTGAACAGCACAGAGGGTGATAAATTAAGATGTAAAATAAGTCTGAATAAGCAAAGGGCACTCACTTTCTGCATAGCACAGAGGTTAAGGTGAGTTGGAATATGGCAAGAATTCAAATGAGTAAAATGCACTAACAAACTGGAGAGTATAGAGGGAGGGATAAGTTAGAACATATAAAGAATCTGAGTAAGCAAGAAGCACTTACTTTCTAAAGAGTGCAGAAAGAGTGTGTTAGAAGATAGAAAGAATACAGATAAGGGGCACTGACTTCCTGAGGATGGCCCAAGCCCAAAGAAGGACAAGTCAAGATCAAAGAAGTATCTGAGCAAATACAAGGCCCTCACATCCTGCAGAGTGTATAGGTGGTAAGTTAGAATATAAAGGTAATTCAGGAAGGTGAGGGGCATGCACATCCTGAAGAGAAAAGAGTAACAAGTCAGAACACAGAACAAATATAAGTGAGGCCACTGACATCCTGGAGAGTATAGAAAAAGAGATAAGTTAGGACATAGAAAGAATCTGACTGGATAAGAGACACTCACTTCCTGTGAGCAAAGATGGAGGGACAAGTCAAGCCAGAGAAAGAAGGTGAATGAGCAAGGGGCACTCACACACTGGAGGGTACAGAGGGAGGGATAAGTTAAGATATGAAAAGATATGAAGTGAGTGATAGATTCTCACTTGCTGGAGAGTGCAAATGGACAGACAAGTTCTAACACCACAAGAACCTTAGCAAGTGAGAGGCACTCACGTACTGGAGTATAGAGAAGGGGACAAGTCTGAGTCCAATA
Organism: Russula virescens; assembly: GCA_003316435.1. Lineage (NCBI taxonomy): Eukaryota > Fungi > Basidiomycota > Agaricomycetes > Russulales > Russulaceae > Russula > Russula virescens. The sequence goes on along the minus strand of QFEY01000802.1, from coordinate 44,259 downwards.
AGAATCTTAGCTAGCAAGGAGCACTCACCCACTGTCAAATACAAAGTTGGAACACTTAGGTATGGATAGAAGTTGATGAAGCCAGGGGTGCTTACCAACTGGAGATTGCAGGGGAGAGACCAGTCAATGCATGCAAAGAATCCGAGCCAGGGGCACTCACGCCCTGGAGTGCGCAGAGGGAGAGCAAGTCAGGACACAGAAAGAATTTAGGCAAGAGGGAAACACTCACAGACTAGATAGCACAGGGGAATGGTCAAGTCAGGAGGCGGACAAAATCCAAGCAAGGGATCGATGAGACCATAGGACAACAATTCAGGACCTTATGACAGGCAAAACAAGCACGGACGGACCCAATACTAAGTAGTGATCCTCATTGAGTCAGAGTCGATGCCGAACAAGATAACCTAACTTACCCAGATTGGCGGAAATGCCAGGATGCATAACTTAATTATTCTTTCTGTATTCCCACCGTCCTCTTCGATCGCAGAAAGGGCCCTGTAATGTCATTCCCGCTCGCATCACTCTACTCTCATTGTACACAGAAGCTTACCGTCGAACAGCCTGTTTTATGCTAAGCTCCAGATTCCCTTTCTGGACAGCCAGGAGCATGAGGCTAACGACGTCGTCCGAGAGTTCGTTGGCCGTCGTTTCAATAAGTTCTGTACATCGTTGGCCATCCTTCTGCATCTCTGTAGGATATGATTCAGCGCAGTACATGCTAGCCAGATGTCAAAAATCCTCACTCTCCAAACGTACGATCGGCGGAGGTCCTTCAAGGTTGACTAGATATCGTTCTTGGAATATTCTTTCCACTTCGGCGCGGAAAAGCGATGCGTCCCCGTCAAGACCCTTATCCTCCAATTTGAAAAAGATCTCTTGCTTGAATTGGTCAAATTTGGTGAACACCGCTATCACAGGAACTAGAAAGGATCCCCTCGGATCGATCCGCGGTTCATACAGTTAGGTTTCGACGTACCATTCTTATCCGGACAGATTTTGTCAAAGTCCTTCAAGTCTAGCGATGGCCGAGGATTGTCCATCGGAACGCAATACCTGAAAAGGAACGCTTGTGAATTTGCAATTCCGGATACTGAAAAGGCAAACCATATCGCGTGCAATCTATCGTTCAGTCGCCTCTCTTGCGACCTCCGACGGACAAACCCTTGCACAATCTCCAGCTGCTCTTTAGTTCCCGATTCAAATCCGCGCGAGTCGTGGAAAACATAACCGTCGTGATTTGTGAAGGCTAATTCATCCTCGATGTCATGCTCGCCACGCTGCCAGTGCATAAGCAGGATCGTCACGATCAGATATCGCCGCCAAGAATGAGACTGCCTAACCTCCATTGAGGGTTCGAGTTGAACCTGGCTAGACGATGAGCTCGGAATTGCGGCTGGGATTGAGAACGTACCTCTTCCCTAGTTCCAGATCGGTTGCACTTGTAGATCACTGGACTTTCGGTGGTATCGCACACACGCCGGAGAATCGTTGTCTTCCCCGCGTTCGCTCTTCCGATGATGAGGACTCTGAACTTGACATGGCTGGGGCGTGGGGGGAGAATCTGATGGGCATCCATGGCATCAATGTGTGTAAGGTGGAAGACTGGTCAGGGGGCGTGAGAATGCCCAAACCATTAGCTTGTTCTCTTTTGTGTGGACGGCATGTTGGCAACTCTTCCAGAACATGTTGTACAAACATGGTACAAACACCACGAACGTTCATTACGTTCATTCGATGATAACGGATTAACCCGACATTTCTTCTGAGGTAGTTGTGCATCGGATAGTTTTAATAGGCATGATGCAGTAGTATACCGAGCATTGGCCTTGCAAGCTAGACGTTTGGAGACCCCCACCTCGGTTGAGGAGTTCTTGGGTGGTCAGCATTGCGGAGTTTTGCGGAGTAACTCTGAGAGTGAAGTAGATCTGAGCTCGTAGATCCGTCCGTAATATAGATAACGTGTGATCAATCGATCAACATTCGATCAATATTTGTTAACTCACCCCCTCAAACGGGCGAGCACACCTTCGAAGCAGCATCTCGTGACCTTGGGGCCGTATGGCACCTGCCTGATAAGGGCTTACACTTGTTGCTTCCATACAATCCTGTCACGGCGATCATGGGCGACAAGTCATTTGGGGGGAAAGTTGCCACGCGCTTATCTGGATGCAACACCGCCTCTGGGAAGGACGCTCTCAACAGCAGTACTAGTCAAGCGTTACCCTTCCCGCCTCCGAGTCCAACCTCCGCGTTCCTTCACGTTCCCACCATGACCGTTCCTCGTGCGGCCTTGTCTCAAGCGTCTCCCATTCAGACATCACTTGTGAAGCCCTGTGAACTCTTCTCATACCAACGCCTCGCCCCCATCATCACAACCCACGTTGCGCTCTTTCTGAGGTGTTTGACCCTTTGACCAGCCTTGCGTCCAACTTCCAACCTTGCCACTTCTCCCCCGGCCCCGCGCCCCATCCTGGTGTCGTGATATCGTTCGTTGTTACGTTCCGTCTATAATTACCAATATACCACATTAGGACCTGGTAGCGGGTTGAACGGCTGGGATTGGGATGTGGCCCATACGGGAATCATGGTTCTAGTCGGATACATGGCTGGGGGGACATGCTTATTACATTCACACAGCGCTCCGTCGTCGCGTCCCGTCGCACTCTATCTCTCATGGATAAGTCCCTCTTCGCTATGTGAATATTGTGAATAATCAAACAATAGAATATAGTCCAAATTGTGTTCCCTTGAATTCAGAGCCCCTCTTTGGGACTGTACTTAAAGGTGGACGTCAACAGATTGTAGGTGGAACACATAACTCAGCTTACGACTCGGTACACGGTACACCTGCATGGGGTCTCGTCTTTCAACAACACACATTCCCTCTTCCCCCAGATCTCATCGTACTTGTAGTCACTGACTCCCAGAATCACCGCAGTTTCCGCTAGGAGTCTGCGGAGTAACTGCTCTACGCCCTCTTCGCCGCCCAGGGCAAGTCCAGCCATGAATGGCCACCCCACTAACGCCAAGAGCAAAGCTGTCATACGTGATTAGTAACTCATTTCAAACACAGAAAAATAGTTTCCTGCTGACAGAGGACACCCTGGGTACACATTGCGGTGGTCTTGATGACGTCGCTGCTCGTCCGGATACCGGAGTCAAAGAGGACGGTGAACTTGCATTCTTCCAGGGCGCGGCGAACCCTCGATGATGCGGTGATCTTCTTGAGTGCGCTGAATGAGCTGATACCATCATCGGCCTACCGTCTACCTACCGGGAAAAAATGATCGACGACATCAGCCACAATCAGCTACGGTCGGATGGGCACCCTCGCGGGGCTTGCTCGGGCCTGGGAGCACCTACCGTGGTTCGACACGATTACGTCGTTCATGTGGGCGTCCGTTGCAGCGTGGGTATCCTCGACAGTCTGAACGCCCTTGACTACGATTGGACCGTCCCAGTTCGCACGCAAGAACGCGGGATCCTCCCAAGTTCGGAAAATGCCAGAGCTGGCCTCACGCATCCACTTGGTGGATCAAATGTCCCCTGCGCCTACTCATCATCCGCTGCGGGACACGAGCGGAACCCGTCCTAGTCAAGCGGGAATGGGGGCCGTTCGTCCAGGCGCGGCGGTAATCCTTGTTTCCGCATGAAGATAGGGAAGGGACTCGCACACCAACACGTGCGGCGAATGGAAGGTATGCCGCATCGAGGTCATGCGGGCGCCAGCCGAACAAGAACGAGTCTGGGACCACGATGAGCATAATAAAGCTCACCGCCTTGGCGCAGCTCAGGACTGAGAGCGTCCATCGTTATTCTGTGGCCTGTTCGTGCGAGTCAGGGTTAAAAGGATGGGGAATGGTGAAAAGGGAGAGTATTGTCACGGGAAGGAGGGAGAAACTACATTGTATGCGTACCCGTTGAACTGGAACGATCTGTGCCCGTCGCCATTTGCCTTGCCTACTACCTCGATGGAACGCGAACTCGCGGTTGACATTGCAAGCGGCACGCCAACGTTCGCTGCTGAGCTCGCCCGGCCATCCTTGTGTAAGATCTCGTGTACTCCCATAGGGGCCACGATGATGGGCGAGGGTAGCTTGACGCCAAAGAGGGAGGTCTGGGTAGAACAGTCAGCTCTCTGTTATCAGCAAACGAAAATCATTGCCTACGTCAAGGTTACAATCCGCGGCGTTGCGCAGCATATGCGGAACAATGACCCATCGCTCCAGTCCTCCGAGTTGTTGAGTAACGTGCTGCCAGTTCCAGCGTTGCCAAACGTATACACATACGCAGCTAGCGAGGGTTTTATGTTAATCACGCATAATCAATGAGCTAGACATCTTGCGGACACACACACGGAGATCATCTTTTCATAGCTCCGCGTGCTTTCACTTCGAGGAGTCGGTGGTCGTACGAGCCGATGACGCAGCAACTGCTAGCAGTTCCCGTCATGTAGATTCGAGCGCCGGAAACTGGGCCATGATGTTGTTCGCGAAAATGGTGGTACCGCCACTGTACTCGACTGGCATTAGGCTCACGCGGAGATTACATCACCGCTCGCGCTCTCTCGCAGCTATGCAGAGCATCTGGGCCGCCTCCACCCTCGTTCTCGCCAATCTCATGTCACGTAACCGTACATCTCAAAGCGCCTACAACCGTCCGCGATCCCAGACTGGTAACTGGCCGGGTTAATATGTCCAAATAATAACGATTCTCAGTCTTTGGGTGCACCTCTCCCTCTCCTTTCCTCCTTCACACACACTCCTACTCTCCTCCCTGATAACCTCAACGACCTCTTTTTGATTCCTCCCAAGTTTGACTTTGGTCCAGCTCCTTCCCTTAATGCCTCATCCCTTCCAGGGCAACAAGTCCCTCATGTCTTAAACCTTGGTGAGACCAACGCCTTCACAAAGACATGGAAGGTTCGTCTTCCTATCTCGTTACTCTCTTGACCCTTCCCCGCATACATCGCCACTAATAAGACTGCCACCATAGGTCGGAATAAAAGTCGTTAGCTTCCTCGAGCAAGGCTCTCGAGAACCTCATCTGGTATCTATGCCAACTCATGGTCGACGCTGATAATGCAAGATCAAAATGCGAATTCAACCATCCAAAAGACTGAGCAAGTCGATGGGTGACAAACTCGACAAGGAGAAGGGCCGGTCCGTTCCCCCTTTACCCGCATCTCTTCTCACTCTCACACTGACCTCGTGTTCCTTCATCATTCTCTCCATCTCCTTTCGCCGCCTTCTCATTCTCCCTCATGCCCCTCATCTCGTCGGTCTTCCTCATCATCATCCTGTTTTCCGTCTCTTCCCCTTCCCCAATCACCAGGCGCATCAGAGAGTCCGGTTCCAAGCTCAACTATTCGACGGACATCATCCGACAACGTGCGGCAGAGGGTGGACGTTCCCGCGAGGCAAACGTCAATGACCGTTTCGGAACGATCAAGCGCATGCAATTCGCCTTTTCCGTCGATCAACCATACATCCACCGCTTCCGCTACCCTGCTACCCTCTAGCCCTCGGCTGAGTAAGCCTGACTTCAAGGACAGTGTCGCCCGTAGAAACCTCTCTTTTCTCGGTCTCTTTCAGCACAAGAAGACATTCAACCTGGTGCGGCTTCGGTCCACTCCTCATCGCACAACGACAGGGTCACTCTCCACAAGGACCACAAGGACACCAAGCTTGCCTCGACCAGCGTCGGACAAGACGCCCCGCTTCGCTTTCCCCTCTTTTCTCCCCCAACTTTAGTCCCTCTGCGCTCTCTCCTACACCCACCGTCATGAACCCGATGAACTACGGCAAGGCGTCCGTCGCGCCATCCCTACCTCCGATTCTTTCGATATTTAACATTATCCGCCTGACGATCGAGCTACCTCTCGACAAACTCCTCATGGAGCCCGGCAACTACTCCGATGCATGGCCCGTTCCTTCGCATACCGTCTCGACTATGACGGAGCATCTGGCCCACGCACGCCCGCTGGACATGGCAACGGGGACAGACCTCGGTATGAAGAGCCAGGCGTTCGGACACCACCACCCCACCTTTTCTCACGCCCATTTCGCTCGACATCCTCGCAACAGGAGCAGGCAGTTCTGCCCTCGGAACTCGGCCTCCGTAGCGATACGCCCACGGGTTCCAACTCCTCAAGGCCGGTGCTCAGAGACGCACTCAAGGTGCGACGCCACGCTCTTCCGGCCACAGCGCGACAGCGACCAAGTCTTCAACCTCGCTCCCCTCATCAACCGCAAATGGCCACCATGCTCTCGGAGGCGTCAAGGACGATTGCTCCAATTGTGGTGTCATGCATACGATACTCTGGCGTCGACGACTCAACAACGAGCTGAGCTGCAACGCCTGTAGGCTTTACTGCAAACTGGCATGTACTCCCTCTGGGAGGCCCGTTGTGCATCGTCTTAACACGCGACTTACATTAACGTCCGCTCTCGAAGAGCATGAGGAACAACCATGGTGAGAGTCGCTCCCGGGAAACGCCTCGGACTGGGTCCTTGTACATAATTGGTGCGTTATCTATCACACGATTCTCTCTTCAGGTTTGAGCTCATTAATTTTGCCGGGCAGCACAATGTTACAATTGCCACATAACTGCGATGCCTATTTGGCGCATGGACGACGAAGGCAAGACAGTGTGCAACCTGTATGCATCCTAATTCCTACCTATTCTTGACTGCTGCTCATTACGATTGTCTCTTTTTTCTGACAATGTAAAGTTGTGGTTTGAAGTACGTATCGCAACTCTTTTTTTGTGCTTCGTAGCTGATCTGTTACACGGTTCAAGCTGCATGGTTCTGCCCGTCCAATTTCGATCAAGTCTCACGTCTTTTGTAAGCGCTCCAACGTGACATGTGCCGCGGTAGCAGCAGCGGCGGAAATGGCAGCAGCAACGCCTCGGAGACACCCTCTACAAGTTCATTTCGTAGACCCTCTCCTGATGGCAATGTGGATAGTGGCATTTTGCCTGTGCTCTCAGTTAACTCCAACCCCACAGTGCTTGACGATGTTGATGCCATCCCTGCAAGCGATCATGACAGGCTGGTGGACACTAATGGCACCAGCTTTGAGGGTGTGCCACCAACACAGCAAGCTCGTTAGCGCTCTTGGCAACAGCACTGCATACAGCTGCCTCGGACTCAACCCGTCGAGTTTCTATAGGTTGTACCACATATAGCAAGAGCTATTGACCACTATTTTTCTGTTTCTATATGCCTCAAAAGATACTGTATACTCACTAGGCTTGCTATCATAAGCAAGGCCTTAGAAAAGGTCTTAATATAAATCCCCTGTCCAATTATATCTGTAAAGTTTCAGACATAAAAAGCAAAACTAGATATAACAATCAGAGAGTATAATTAAGGATAAACTCTGTAAACTGAAAAATAGAATATTCTTTCATAGGTGCAGAAAAATGCTTTATAACTTTATAGGATGTGTTAGAGGCACAATATTGAGAATATGCCTGATCTAAAGCCTTTTCTCTAGATGGTCTAGCTTGGGAGGCATAATAAATGGATGCATATTTAAGAATAAGGATTGTCACTATTTTAATGTCAGAATTTTCAAAAGTAAAAAGAAGCAAAAATATACCAATTATTTTGTGATAAAGATTATTATCACTGGGGATCAAAAGTAGTGGCTAAATATTGTCAGTAAAGCAAAGATAAAAGTATAAAAATAATAAAAATAATACATCAGCAAAAAATAAGCTTAGCTTAGACAACACTACCTGTAAAGCAAAGAGAAAAAATTAGTATAATCAAAGCAAGAAAGTGGAAATATATAAAATACATTCTGATAAACATAAGAGTGAAATAAGTCTGCCAACCAAGATAAAAAGAACCAAAAAATACATACAAGCTGATAAGTGTGGGTTAAATAGTAGGGAGAGAAGTTAATATTAAAAACAATCTAAGAAACTATGAAGCACTTACAGCCTAAAGAGAAAATAAGTTAAAATATAGAAAAATCTAAGCAGAAAAAAAGACACTCACTATCTAAAAAGGCATAAGCCAGAAAACAGAAAGAATCTGAGCAATCAAGGGGGCACTCACTTCCTAATGAGAAATAAGTTAGGATACAGAAAGAATGTGCAAGTAAAAGACATTTACAAGCTTAAAGAGCAATAAGTTGAATTATAAAAGAAGCTGAGTAAACAAGGAAGCTCACTGCCTAAGGAAGGGTAAATTAGAATATAGAAGAAATTTAAGCAAGGGACACTCACAAACTAAAGAGAGATAAGTTAAAATATATAAAGAAACTGAAGAAATAACAGACACCTACTTTCTAAGAAAAGATGTATTAAGATATAGAATGAGTTTAAATAACTAATTGGCTCTCACCTCCTAAAAAAAGATAGTTTAGAATATAGAAAGAATGTGGAACAACCAACAAGCACTTACTTCCTAAAAAGAGATAAGTCAAAATACAGAAACAATCTAAGCATAGGCCACTCACTTCCTAAAAACAGATAGATAAAGATATAGAATGAATCTGAACAAGAAAAGGGTGCTTACAAACTGAAAAGTAATAAGTTAGGATATAGAAAGAATATAACTACACAAAACATACACACAAACTACAGAGATAGTTTAAACACAAAAATCTAAGAAAGCAAGGGGTGCTTACTTTCTGAAGAAAGATAAACCAAAATACAGAATAGATCAAAGTAAGCAAGAGGCACTTACAAACTAAAGAGAGATAAGTTAAGAGACTGAAAGAATCAGAACATTTAAGAGATACTTACAAGCTAAAGAGAGATAGGTTAGAATGCAGAAAGAATCTAAGCAATCAAGGGGCACTCACTTCCTAAAGAGAAATAAATTAGAATATAGAAAGAATCTGAGTTACCAAGAGGCACTTACAAACTAAAAAGATATAAGTGTAAATACAGAAAGAATCTGAGGAAGCACAGGGCACTTACTTCCTAAATAGAGATAATATTTAGAATACAGAAAGAAAAAGAGCATTTAAGCGATATTTACAAGCTAAAGAGGGATGTGTTAGAATATAGGAAGGATTTAAGCAACTAAGAAGCACTTACTTCCTAAAAAGAGATAAGTTATAAGACAGAAAGAATCTGAGCAACCTAGTGGCACTTACAAACTAAAAAGATATGGTTAGAATATGGAAAGAATCTGAAATAGCTAAAGACACTTACTTCCTTAAGAGAGCTAAGTTAAAACACAAAAAATATAAACAAGCAAGATGCACTCACATCCTGAAGAAGGATAAGTTAACATATAGAAAGGATTTACTCTAAGCAAGAAGCACTCACTTCCTAAAAGAAGATGAGTGAAAATACAAATCTGAATAAGAAAAGGGTACTTACTTTCTAAAAAGAGATAAATTAGAATAGAGAAAGAATATGAGCAAGCAAGAGATACTTACAAACTAAAGAGGGTTTATTTAGAATAAATCTAAGCAAGCAAGAGACACCTACTTCCTAATGACAAAAGTTAGAACATAGAATTAATCTAAGCAGACAAATAACACTCACAAACTGTAGAGATAAGTTAGAACATTGAATAAATCTAAGCAAGAGGCACTCACATCCTAAAGAGAGATATATTGGAATATAGAAAGAATCTAAGCAAGCAAGATACACTTACAAACTAAAAGAAAGACATGTTAAGACAAAAATTAAAAAAATCAAAGGGTACTCACTGCCTAAAGTAAGATAAGTTAGAACATAAAAAGGATCTAGATAACTAAAAGACACTCACCCCCTAAAGAGAAATATATCAAAATAGAGAAAAAACATAAGCAAGCAAAAGGCACTTACTTCCTAAAGATAAATAAGTTAAGATCTACTGTAAAAAAATCTGAGCAAGAAAGGAATACAGACTTCCTAAAGAGGTATGAATTAAAATATAGAAACTTTCTTAGCAAGCAATAGACACTCACTGGCTGAAATGAGATAAGATAAAGTATAGAAGAAATCTGAACAAGATCACTCACTTCCTAAAAGAGAGATAAGCTAGAATACAGAAAAAATCCAAACAAGCAATGGGCACTTACAAACTAAAGAGAAATAACTTAGAACATAGAAGGGATCCAAATAAGCAAGAGGCACTCACTGCCTGAAAAGATATATATTATAGTACAGTAAGAATCTAAGCAAGCAAGAGGTACCCACAAACTAAAGAGAGATATTTCAGAACACAGAAAATATCTAACTAAAAGGCACTTACTTCCTAAAGAGGGATAAGTTAAAATATTGAAAGAATCTTAGTAAGAAAGAGACACTCACAAACTAAATGAGAATAAATTAAAACATATAGGAAAGTCAAATAAGAATAGGGCATTTACTTTCTAGAGGGCACAAAGGATAAGATAAAAAGAATCCAAGTGTAAGGAACTTACTTCCTAGACATATAAAGGGAGAAACAATTTAAATATAGACAGAATCTTAAACTTAATATAGGGAAGACACTTACTTCCTAAAGAATGCAGAGAGTGTGTTAAGATATAAAATATATGCAGATATATAAGTGGCACTCACAAACTGAAGAGAACAGAAGGATAATTTAGAATAAGAAAGGACATAAGTGAACAAAAGTACTTACCCACTAATAAGAGGAAAACAAGAGATATATTAATACATAAAAAGTATCCAAGTTAATAAGGGACACTTACCAACTAATGGTAGCAAAGAAAGGTTAGAACATAGCAAATGTTAAGGAAAGCAAGAGACACCCACTCTCTAAAGAGTATAAGGTTTAGGTCAGAATACAGAAAAGATTTAAGTGAGCAAAGAGCACTCACTTTCTAGAAAGCAGAAGAGATAAATTATAATCTATAAAGAATCTAAGTAAATAAAAGGCACTTACAAACTTAGAAGTATTAAGGGATAAACAAGTTCAAGTATAAGAAGTATTCCAGTGCATGAGTGGCACTCACTTCCTATAAGTATAGAAAGTCAGCATAGTTAGTGCACAGCAAGAATCTGAGTGAGCTAAGAGGCTCCTACTTCCTAAAGGATATAAAGGGAGAGAAATTAAAACACAGAGAGAATCTAAATAAGCAAGGGTCATTCACTTCCTAGAAAGCAAGAGAGGATGATGTGTTAGGGTCTAAATAGACTTTAAGTAAGCAAAACTCACTTTCTGGAAGAGCAGAAAGGAGAAGTTATAATATAGAAGGAATTCAAGCAACCAATAGGCACTCACTCTCTAAGATGCAAAGGGAGAAGTTAAAAGATAGAAAGAATCTGAGTAAGCAAAGGTCACTCACTTCCTGGAGGGTATAGGGGGAAGGATATATCATGATATAAAATCTCCAAATAAATAAAGAGCACTCACCCACTGAATAACACAGAGAGGGTGATAAATCAGAACACTGAAACAGTTTAAGTGAATAAAGGTCACTTGCAAACTGAGGAGTGTAGAGGGAGAGACAAGTCAGAATATGCCAGAATCTGATTAAACATGGGAAACTCACTTTCTGGAGAGTGCATTGAGAGGAACAAGTCAGAAAATAGAAAGAATCCAAGCAAGTGAAGGACACTGACTGACTGGAGATTATCCAGCAACAGACAAGTTTGGATGTAGCAAAGGTTAGAGCAAAGGATTAATGAGAACATGAAATAAGAGTAAGGATTCGGGACATTATGGTCCAGAAAGAGAATGCAAACTAACATAAAACTAATTGTGACTTAATTTGAGCCAGGGATGACCCCAAGGACGGTAATATAACATACCCAGAATGACGGAAATGCCAGTATGCATAACTTGATTATTCTCTCTGAATTCCAACTCCCTTGTTCTATTGCAGAATAGGCCCTGTAACCCGACTACTCCCACATTATCAGGCTTTTACCATACATGAGAACTTACCGTCGAACTGCTTGTTTTATGCTCAGCTCCAGGTTATTATTCTGCACAGCGAGGAGCATAAGGCTAACAACGCCATCCGAGAGTTCGTTGGCCGTCTTGTCGATGAGTTCTGTACACCGTTGGCCATGTTTGTGCATCTCTGCGGGATAGGATTCAGTGCAGTCCATGCTAACGAGATATTGAAACCTCACTCTCCAAACGCACGATCGGTGGAGACCCTTTAAGGTTGGCCAGATAGTGTTCTTGGAAAACTCTTTCCACCTCGGCGTTGAGGAGCGATAGTTCTGCGTCACAATTCTGGTCCTCCAACCTGAAAGAGATCTCGCGCTTGAATTGGTCATATTTGGTGAATACCGCTATCACGGGAACTAGAAAAATCCCCTCAGGTCGGTCCCCGATTCGTAAAAGTTAGGTTTTGATGTACCATTCTTGTCCGGACAGATGTTGTCAAAGTACTTCAAATCCAGCAATGGCCGAGCATTGTCCATCGGAACGCAATACCTGAAAAGCATCCCATGTGAATTCCCAACTCCAGATATCAAAAAGAACGAACCATATCGCGTGCAATCTATCGTTTAGTCGTCTCTCTTGTGACCTGACACGGACAAATTCTTGCACGATCTCTAGCTCCTTCTCAGTTCCCGACTCAAATCCGCGCGAGTCGTGGAAGATGTAACCGGCATGGTTTGTGAAAGTCAATTCGTCCTCGATGTCGTGCTCGCCACACTACATAAGTAAGATCGTCACGATCAGCCGCTTCGGCCACGAATAAGCCTGCCTAACCTCCACTGAGGGTTTGAGTTGAACCTGACTAGATGATAAGATCGAAAGTGCGACCAGAATCGAGAATGTACCTCTTCTTTCTTTCCTGATTGGTCGCGCTTGTGGATCACTGGACTCTCGGTGGTATCGCACACACGCTGGAGAATCGTTGTCTTCCCTGCGTTCGCTCTTCCAATAACGAGGACTCGAAACTTGACGTAGCCTGGGACTTGGGGGAGAAACTGTTGCTGCGCATCCATGGCACCAAAGTGTATAGGGTAGAAGACTGGTAGGTGGTGTGAAAAACGCGAAAAATGCCGAACTACGGTAGGTCGGTGTTGCGGAGTTTTGGAGCGTAATGCAGAGGACGGCTGGTTCCGAGCCTAGTCAGATCCACCCAGAATAGTATGTCTCCAGTTGATAACGATTCACGAAAGACGTGATCGATATTTGCTAACTCACGCCCCCAAACGTCGAATACGGAAAAACGACCTTTTTAGCAGCACTTCGTGATGACGAGTAATTTCGGCAGCTGCCACGCGGTTCGGATGGACCGCGCTTGAACCGCTGGCTGCCCGTCATGCCTGTCCAGAGACCAGGGAACACTGGCACCCAGGAATCCAGGATCACATTCAAACAAACATCACAGCTCTCGCTCTTTCAAGTCCTCGTACACACATAGAGCAGCCATGCAGAGCACTACGCCGCGTCAACCCTCATTTTCGCCCACCGCATGGCGCGCGCCCGCACATACCAAAGCGTCTACACCGTCCGCGATCTCAGATCTGCACTTTGAACCGACTCGAACGTACGTAGCCAAGCTCGCAGATGCGGTCCCCGGTGGTTGGAAATTCGGCTTTGAGTTACAGCGCAGGATCAGATGACAAGCCCGCTGACACAGAGCACACTGTGGTGCCGTCCGCATGCCGTTCATGGGGTCTTATCTTCAGCCCGAAACTTCACGTGACATTGAACGTGGGTAGTGCGCAGTGCGCCCGTCTTGATATAGGCTTTGTTACGATCCCTTACCAGGTGTCGATCTCGGTCACAGTCCGTAGCTCTCGATGGGAGGCAGTGCGGCCGGTTGGCTCCGCCAGTGGGCTCTTCCGGATTCCGATCGGGCAATCCGTCAGAGACTTGATGATAGGACGGGAATCGGAGGTCACGATATAGAAGATATAGGAACGAATCGGTGTCCGGAAATATGGAGAAGATGGAAACATAAATTATTGGATACGCTGATTTCCCCCGGGACGATTGTGTGGGTGAAGAAGGGGAGCAATAAAGACGCAGATACCTGTTTGATGTCAGTTACTGTAAGACAAACATACGCAAATCCCGAAGTTCGGCTGATTCAACGGTCTGGTCAAGCTCCAACTAACTCACGTCTCCGAATTCCTTTCCTGTCCTTCCTCACACTCTTCCCCACTCCCCACCCTGATTATCTCACCAATCTCCTTCCATCTTAAACCTCAAGTTGAATGTGTGCCATTTCCTGCTTTACTACTGTTTCCCATCGGCGCCCGCTTGCTTATGATCGACTTTGATGCTATCCTTCCCATAACGCCTCGTCCCTTCCAGGGCAACAAATCTTTCATTGCTTTCTCGGTGACGCTGACGCCCTCACAAAGACATGGAAGGTTCGTCTTCGAATCTTATCTCTCTCCTGACCCAGTCCTCTCTCCCCTACATACTTCGCCACTAACAAATAACTGCCACCATAAGTTTGCACAAAAGTCGCTAGCTTCCTCGAGCAAGGCCAGCGTTTCGAGAATCTCAGTTGGCGTCTATGGCACCTTCAAAATACCATGGTCGACGTCGACAGCGCAAAGTCGAACTGCGAATACAAAGAACTGAGCAAGTCGATGGGCGACTGGCTCGACAAGGAGAAGGGCAGGTCCGTTCCTTCCGTTCCCCCTTAGCCGTAACCCTCCTCTCACTCGTAGTAGTGTACTTCTTTATCTTCACCTTCGTCACTTTTCCGATCCGATCCCGACTCACCAGGAACATCGAAGAGTTAGAAATACCCTGTGTCGTAATCATTCGATGGGCATCACCCGACAATGTATGGCATAGAGGAAACAGTTTCGCGAGGCAAACGTCAATGATTGTCCCGGCACGATCAAGCGCATGCAATTCACCTTTTTCATCGATGATCGATCAACCCACGTCCACTGCTTCCGCTACCCTCGGCTGAGTTCAAGGATATTGTCTCCCACAGAAACCATCCCGTTACTCAGTCCCTTGCCACACAAGAAGACACTCAGCCTGAAGCCGCTTCGGTCCCCTCCGATTCGCACAACGACAGGGACACCCCCACAACGCAACCTGTGCCAGTCAAGACGCCTTGCTTCGCTTCCCTCCATCGACTTTGGCCCTCCTGCGCTTCTCTTTCCTATACCTACCGCCACAATCCCAGTGAACTACTGCGAAGCCATCCATCACACCGTCCCTACCTCTGATCCATTCGACGTTGTCCGCCCGACAATCCAGCAACAGCAGCAGAAGTAGCAGCAGTGACCAACCTATCCACCCTACCTTACAAAGTCTGGACTGTAGGTCCATAGATGGTAGAACTACAGGGCATAAAGCCGAGCGGCCCGCACCCAAGTTTATGAAAGAGTTGTTGTGGCTGGATCACGTTACCTTTCAGTATAAGCAATGGTCATGATGCTTGACCAAAGTAGACGTCGTAGGTGGTGTACAATATCAAAGAGTACAGGACAGAATACCGCCATAATCGCACCATGACATAGATGAAGCTAAGTAGTACAATCAAACGATGAGCTGAGGGGTAATATGATCAACTTCTATCAGTACACTGGTCTGACCTCGACATCAAGTATCAATGAGCTGTACCCTGTACAGATGGTTGGAGCTTCGATAGCACATCGCGCTCGATCGTGATGCGCCGCTTGTCATCAGCTGGAAGGCCGCCACGGTAGTCCTTAATCAGCGCTATTGCTTTATCAACGTGGGATTCTATCTTGTTAGCCAATACATCCGCCACGAATGGAAGGAAAAGGTCGATGATGTAGTCCGGGACTCGCTCCGAAGGTGGATCACCACCGGCCGGTAGCACTCGTCGAAGAAGATCAACGAGAAGCCGTTCCGTCCACTCTGACCGTTCATATTCTTGCCACTTGTCGGCGATAAAGTGGAATGTTCCCTCGTACAGCTTCTGGGTCGTATCGAGTGAAGCGGCGTTCGGAGAGGACTTGATAGCTGCGATAAACAGTTCGAGCGTGTAGGAAAGACCACCTGCACGCAGATCTTGCACACGCCACAGCTGAATTTCCATGGGGTGCTGCGTTTCGTGCATCAGCTTGGCCATCCATGGCATGTTCAGCTCAGGCGTGCTGAGGTCTGCGAGTTCTTCTAGCCTATACTTGCTGGTTCCCCGCTCTATCGTAGAGATAGTGCGGAGTGCTGAAATGCAGCGCAAGATGAGTGATCTAGGAGGGATGAATTGGGACATGACGTAGGGCAGAGTCGATCGCGTGTGTTTCCCGGGCACTTGACGAGAATCAATTTGCCATCGTAACACAGTGTTTGGAAGACGATGGAGGACGTTGCCAGTTACGTCCTCCAAGGTCTGGGTAAGCCTCGCTATCGCCTTATCGGTCTCAGCCCAAGCAGAGCCACTCCAGGTTTCGTCCAAGGCTGTGATTTCATGCATCTTTTCTTGCACGGTCGCTCGTAGCTGGGCGCTCTTGTCCAAACCCACGTCAGTGATGAATTCCTGGTACAGGGAGTTGGCAAAATCCCAGCACGTCTTCAAATGCTCGTCGATGATTTTAGTTGTCTTTGCCGCTTCTTCGTCATAGTTATGATCTCTTTCTTCGCTCGCCAATGCAAGACATTTGATGACTTCCTTGGCCGCGTTGCCCACCTCGGTGCTCTGCAACGTCTTGTTCACGACGATCATCGACATACACGTCCAACTAATGCTGGATGTCGACTCGAAACCCACTGGTAATCCACTGCCGAGAACCGTTACCGGGTTTTGGAGCACTGTTGTTGACTCGTCATGGAGTGCTGTTGGCCCATCGCTGCGAAGGACTGTTGGCTGTTCACGACGAAGCAGTATTGGCGGGTCGCTCGATACCCTTGGCACGTCGCGGAGTTCCCTGACGTCATCACTTATGCAGAGCACCCGGGCCATGGTTTGGATCGCTGGATCGACGAGCCATGTCCACTTGTATTGCACGAAGAGTACAAGCGACAGGGAAGCGCCGATACATGCATACGCGCGTTGTTCCTGCTCCGTTTTGGTCAAAAAGGCATTGAAGTCTATGCACGTCTCGAGCAAGCGTGTAATCCTGTGATCAAGGAGAGAGAGGAAGGTCTTTTCCTCTCCTTCATGGGATTAGGGCTTTGGAAGAGGGATTACCACCTCACTATGATGCGCACCGGGCTCATGTGTACCAACGATGTTCTCCTCCTCGACGACCTTCCAGACGGTTTTGCCCCAGTTCGAGTTTAAAGAACCGGGGATGTTGCAAATGAATGGTTCCAATTCACTGTCCACTGACAAGTCATGGAGGACCCATTTTATACAGTTCGCGTCATGATTTTTCCTATCCTCAACATTAGCCATATCCATAGCGAGTTCCATGCGTCCTTGCGTCATATTGAAACTAATATGTCGTATATTTTCGCCCTTCTTCGCAAAAATTGACCATGTCCGGTAGGCAAGGTACCAGAAGAGGCCGGATAAAGGACTCTGGTATGGTGACCGGGGAAAGCAAGTTGGTGCGATGATAGTGAATAGATAACTAAGTCCACATAGAACAACCATTGTCGTTGTAGCCGCGGCCGTGGCAGTGTTGACTGCGAAAAGGGAGTCTGCCAGTCCGAGGAAAAACAGAAAAAGGGATATGTGAATGAGAACTGGGACGAGGTTTACCACAACCTTCATCTGCCAACGTTTCGAGCCGTCATAAAAGAACTGACGTGCACGTGCACATTTGAGAGGACGGCCGTATCGTTGAAAGGTGTGCATATACTCGCGGACCCACTGCTGGACTAGCGTTGCTGCAAGTGCCGCGGACAGGCTGAATACTAGACTCATAAACCAATAGATGTTTACCCTGACGTCGGATTGGGCAGCACGAAATTCAGGGAATTCCGGTGGGAGAGGGACTAAGGAAGGTACAGGTGAGCCGCTTGCCGCGAGTTGGGCCGAAATCCGCGCAAGGAGTGCGACAGATTGCCGGGTATAATATGTGTTCTCATCGGTAGGGTTCGGGCTTAGCTTTTTGACGCTGTCGACGACAAAGGCGGTCAAGGCAGCCGAGAACAGACCAGCCTGAGCAGGACCACAGATAAGGGATTAGTGAAGAGGAGAATTTCGAAGGAAGAAAGCGCACGAAAATGATAACTCCATCCATATCGTCCTTCCAGGTCCCAATTGATGCCTCGTCTTGTCTTCGAGCATTACCTACGTAGACAGACCAGAAATCGTTGGCCCAATCATCGAACTCGTCCTCGTCATTCTTGACCTTGTCCCTGTCCCTGTCCTCATCGCCCTTGTCCCCGGAATTGTCCTCGTTGTCCTCGGTCTTATCCTTATGCTTGTACTTGTCCTCATCCTCGTCCTCGCCCTCACGCAGGTTTCCTGGTAGGACAGCTAGCGCCTCGACATCGCAGCTGAAGCCACTGGACATACTTGTTGAAAGTGGGAGGTATGGGACGGTGGGATGGTCAAGTGGCGGGAAGTGGTCGGTCGAGGGGTCTGCTGTTAGTTCCGAGGTAGAGGGGAGGGATGTGCAAGGTTGCAAGGTCAACGCACTAGCTGAGTGCGGAGTTGCTTTACCTCAATCGTCTCGTGCCCGACATCGCCATGACATTCACACCGCACGACGGATAAGCGGAGTCCATTTATCCCCACGTATGCAGGGGGGTTCCGGACCGCGATTCCGTGACCGGAGGGTAGGTAGATAGTTGGTCCACCCTCTGATCTTGTTTCAAAATAAAAAGACTTATTTTTTAAAATGGAAATTTGAGCAAAATTTGGGTCAGAGCCTATCTTTATTATTAGTAAAGTAAGGTACTTGCTCGCCAATCTTCGACAAACTGGTGTCAACACTAAATCCCCGCGTTCTAGGCTCCATACACGGACTCGGATACACGGAAAGGGAGTAACGAGATGAGATTACTGCTTGCATGATTCTCGTCGGACGTGAGATCTCGGATTTAACGTCGTGAGATTCCTTGTCTTGTCACCCCTCTTCATGTCCTCGTTGCTGTCAGTTCCCGTTAACCTTTATGGTGATGTCATAGACGGTTGCTCCAGGCCTCCAGCAGAGGCCGCGCAGGACGAGATATCAATTCGACAATTCGAGCGATGCTCTCTTTGATAACCTTCCATATAGTTTCTACACAGGAAAGCCCCACAGCTTGCGCACGCGCGAACTCTTCGTTAAACACCCATCCTTCGCAAGCCAGTCCCTTCATACTAGATGCGTGGCTCGGCTATTCAGTGATTGCTGAGAGACACCACTGATCTTCCCAGCGAAGAAGGAAAAGTAGCTAAACCTCACTCCTCTCCAGAGCTCCACTCTAGAAGGGTAGAGAGTGAGTGGGATAGGTCTTCTTGGTATGCGGAACGAGGCTACAAGTACGAGACACCGTGACCAGATGCGCAGATCACGCCAACTATACAACACCAGCAATGACGCATTGGTGCATAGAGGGAAGTCCTCTGCAGGGGGCGGTGAAAGAGACTATACCACAAGTGTCCTTAAGTTAGAGTGGGGACACACCGAGAGCATAGCAACCCTGTCAGGCCCGGGGAGTGATGACAATGGTCAGACATTCACCTCAAATATTGGCTTCCGTGATTGTTCAGCAGCAATACACACTTCGGAGGGCCCCCAATCCGAAGCGGGGTATTGCGATTTCTTGCCCTCTTGGCGTGATCGCAGGGTGAGCGCTATGGGCTATGGGGGTAGGATGTACCGAAGTCAGAACGTTCCCTTGAACGTACCTATCCTTCAAAGCTGTCGTGTCTCTCGTAGGGCGGTCGTATCCGAGTCCCTGTTTTACGGCCCTCGGGACTGACGTGCTCACTGTGTTCCATCACACACCGCTCACTCGTTGCATCGCGTCTGGCTGCACCCCATCTCTCACGATATGTCCCACTCCGCTATGTAACCTACGAGTAATAAATCACTGGAAAATAGCCTAAATTTTGATCGCTTTCGTTCAGAGTCCCACTTCGGGACTGTACTCCAAGGTGGACGTCGATAGATTGCAGGTAATACAGATTATAACACAGCTCACGACTTGGTACATTTCATGGGGCCTCATCTTTCTCCAACACACCTTCCCTCTTCCCCCAGATCTCATCAAGGTTCTTGTAGCCACTGAGTCCCAGAGTCACCTCAGTATCCGCCAGGAGTCCGCGGAGTACCTGCTCCACGCCCTCTTTGCCGCCCAGGGCAAGTCCAGCCATGACTGGCCGCCCCACTAACGCCAAGAGCAAAGCCGTCATACATGATTAGCCACTCATTTAAAACACAGGAATAGATTTTGCTGACAGAGGACACCCTGGGCACCCATTGCGATGGCCTTGATGACGTCGCTGCCCGTCCGGATACCGGAGTCAAAGAGGACGGTGAACTTGCATTCCTCCTGGGCTCGGCGCACCCTCGATGACGCGGTGATCTTCTCTAGTGCGCTGAATGAGCTGATACCACCGTCGATCTGCCGTCCACCTGCCGGAAAAATGGAAAATTGACGACATCAGCCACAACAAGCCACGGTCGGACGGGCACCCTCACACTTGCTCGGGCCTGAGAGCACCTACCGTGGTTCGACACGATTACGCCGTTCATGTGGGCGTCCATTGCAGCATGAGTATCCTCGACAGTCTGAATGCCCTTGACTACAATTGGACCGTCCCAGTTCGCGCGCAAGAACGCGAGATCCTCCCAAGTTCGGAAAATACCCGAGTTGGCCTCCCGCATCCACTTGGTCCCGAGATCAAACGTCTCCTGCGCCTGCTCATTGCCCGCTGCGAGACGCGAGCGGAACCCGTCCATGTCAAGCGGGAATGTAGGCCGTTCGTCCAGGCGCGGTGGTAATCCTTGTTGCCGCATGAAGACAGGGTCGGATGTGCCGACTTGCACGCCAACACCTGCGGCAAAGGGAAGGTATGCCGTGTCGAGATCATGCGGGCGCCAGCCTAGTAGGAACGAGTCTGGGGCTACGATGAGCACAGTGAAACCTGCCGCCTTGGCACGGCTCAAGACTGAAAACGTCACGTCGTTATTCTGTGGCCTGCTCGTACGAGTCAGGGTTAAATGGAAGGAGAATGTGAAAAGGGAGAGTATTGTCGCAGGAAGGGTGAAGGGAAGGAGAAGCCACTTGGATGCGTACCAGTTAAGCTGGAACCATCTGTGCCCGTCGCCATTTGCCTTGCCTACTGCCTCGATGGAACGCGAACTCGCAGTCGACATTGCAAACGGCACGCCAACGTTTGTTGCTGCGCTCGCAGTCGCGATCTCGCCATCTTTGTGTAAGATCCCGTGTGCTCCCATAGGGGCCACGATGATGGGCGAGGGTAGCTTGATGCCAAAGAGGGAGGTCTGGGTAGAACAGTCAGTTCTCTGTTATCAGCAAACGAAAATCATTTGCCTACGTCAAGGTCACGATCCGTGACGTTGCGCAGCATACGCGGAACAATGCGCCATCGCTCCAGTGCTTCCATGTTATTGCGATATGTGCGACCACTTCCAGCGTTGCCAAACGTATACATATATGCAGCTAGCAAAGGTATTTATGCTAAAGGTGAGCTTCGCATCATGCGGATACGCACGAAGATTGTCTTTCATAGCCTCGCGTGCTTTCGCTTCCATAAGGCGGTGGTCATACGAGCCGATGGGGCGATTGCCCGTCATGTAGATTTGAACGCCGTACTGGGACCATGTTGTTCGTGGTCCTCGTGGAACGATTGCATCGCCAGTCATATCTGGAAGGAAATGGATGCAGCTATTAGGTGCACGAGAGGGTATTGACAGATAGAGAAGCTACTATTCTCTGTTCGACCCACGAGTCGACCACTGATTAAGCAACCTGGTAACCGGCAACTTATTGGTCATTCCCAGCTGGGTCGCGTTCCGAAAGTTCCCAGGGTAGGGTTCTGCTGCTTGCTGTTTGGTGTCGGGTTAGGGTCTCAGGCAAAACCGGGCCTGACATGGACTTGTCAACACCATTTATCTATTAAAATAGAACACATATCACACAAAATACATACTCACCCAGAAAGTGCTACAGAGGGTTTTATACTGTCCCCCCTCAGATCCACACAAGTGATCTCTTATGTGATTAAAGGGGCCCATTTCTGGGCATCTTACAGTTACAGGGCACTTGTTTCAAATGAAGGAAATGATGAATATATCACTTAATTTCCTGCAATAGAATGTGGGGCAGACAACACCCAGTTCAACTTGTTTATATTGCCTATATACACCCACTCAATCTGATGCATTGTTACCCTCTCCCAACCTGCTTCAATAATAATTGCATCTCTGGATACTAAGGGTGCTTTAAAACAGCCATAAACATATTCTGATAATATTTTTACAGCCACAATAGTGTGAGAAAGTGGGAATTTCAAATTGTTTAAAATGTTCAGGAAATGGTTGGTGCTTAATTATTTTTGAAAACTAATCAATACAGTTTATTCTACTTTTTGATGCAATTAAAATGCACTTTATTTAAGGGAAAGAGAAGACAATAAATCCTTGCTTGTTGAGAGGTCAGAAAGTGCTGTCTTACACTGTATTGGGGAAATTTGATTTACTGTATACCTAAAATTAATTAGTGAAATAAAGGCTAAGATCTTATCTGATTGGTTAGCAAATTAGACACACCAACTCCAGATATAGAAGATAGTGCCTCTAAATTTGCTAAATAATCTCTAATTGCCTATAACTTTACAGAGCCTACTTATATAATATATGGTTTAGAAGTTATTTCTAAGCTGTAATTAAGGAAATCTTTATAATAAGCACAATTTAATAACAAAAGTTCTAATAGTTTGTTCAGTTGCTGTATATTAACTATTAGTATCAGGAAAATCTGAAAGTGCTAAAATATATCTTACTTATATTTTGAAACTGGCTTATCAAGGGCTAAGCTATCTTTTAACCCTAAAATGCATTAGAATAAGCTCAGTGCAAGTTGTAATGACCCCATTTTTCATTTTTTTCTATGCTTATTCTTTTCTGCTTATATCATGTACTAGTAGTGGCTGATACCTTTCTCATGTGACTTATACCTAGGATTGGGACTATCAGTTGTGGCACATGTAACTCATTACTCATACTGCTACCTATGGTACTTGTTGATCTATTTATAGAGGACCCTTAGGTATATAAAGATGCCCAGTAGCTACTACTGTTGCTTACCTGGATACTGGTCAGCTCCTGAACCCAGTCAGTCACAGTTGATCACCTCAATTCTGGGTTTGTTGCCCCCAAAAACTTGGGATTGAAAGCTATAAATAGCTACTTTCACCTCACACTTAAATCATTTTATTAGCCCTTTTTGTTGGGTGTAGGCATCATAACTGGGGCTGACTGGTATCCAGGTAAACAACAGTATATACCTTAAGCCTGACTTGGCTCCTATTGCAATCAAACTTCCCCTGATCTTTTTAGCTTTAGCAGTGGTGCATCTTCTCTTCTGCTTGAGCTACTCTGAACTGCATATCAGTAAAATTTCTACTTCAAGACAGCATATCTTTAAGAGGAACTCATATCCTTAGAAGAACGGTCATAAGTCTAGAGGAACCAAGGCAGCCTCATTTGTAGGGAACTGTATGGGTATTACCTGTGGCTACCTGCAGAAATTTCCTCCTGCTCTTTAGCTTTGAAACAAAAAAAAATTCATCCAAAATGGTTAAGAAATGATGGAGATATCATAACTTGATCATTTCTCAACCATTTTAGATGAAATTTTTTGGTTTCAAAGCTAGAGAGCAGGAGGAAATTTCCACAGGTAGCCACAGGTGATACCCATGCAGTTCCCTACTCATTTGTAATCATAAGGGACCATGTCTTCAGACAATGATAAGACTTGAACCAGACAACCCATAAACTTATCTATGGAATCTCAGAAAGACTCAGTGCTCCAAGATTGACCTAGAACCACCTCAGAACTCCTTTCTTCACCAAGATCTGGCCTTAAGACTCTTGTGAGTCTTGCACAAGTTTTAGTGTTTACTTTAACCATTATTTAATGGTTACTTAAAGTAATTTAGTTTAATGTTAGTCCATAAACCAATACTACTCTTATAAATCTTATATCTACTTAGATAACTTGTAGTTCTGTTTATCACTAAAGAATATCTTATATAGTTTAAAAATGATGGCTAAAGTAAAATTAAGCCAACCTTTGCTCCAATCCCAGCTCAGCAAGACAAGATTTTTCTGAGACTATATAAGGCCATATTTACAAAGATCCAGACAAACAATAAAAACAAAAACAAACTAGCTATAACTCTTAGAGAGTGTGGTTAAGGATAAATTCTGTAAACTGATAAATAGAATACTCCTTTACAGATGCAGAAAACTGCTTTGTAACTTTATAATGAATATCAGAAGCACAATATTGAAAATATGCCTGATTTAAGGCCTTTTCTCTGGATGGCTTAGCCTGTGAGGCATAATAAAGGCATGCATATTTAAGAATGAAAACTGTCACTATTTCTAATGTTAGAATTTGCAAAGATAGAAAACAGAAAACATACCAATAAGTTTGTGATGAAGATAATTATTACTGGAGATTGAGAGTGATGGCTAAATATATCTCAGTAAAGATAAAACTATAAAATAACAATAATACATCAGCAAAAAATGAGTTTAGCTTGAAGAATAATATCTATAAAGTAACAAAAGAAAACAAATTAGCATAATAAGAGCAAGAAAGCAAAAAAAATACAAACTACATTCTGGTGAATATAAAGAAAAGATAAGTCTGTTAACTAAAATCAAAAAACTGAGATACACACAAGCTGATAAGTGTGAGTTAGATGACAGAAAGAGAAGTTAAAATATATAAAAATATAAGAAAGCAAGAGACAGTCACCTCCTAAAAAAATATAAGTCAGAACAGAAAGAATCTAAGCAATCAAAAGGTACTCACTTCCTAAAAAGAGATAAGTCAAAACATGAGGAGAATCTAAAGGCACTCACAGACTACAAAGAGATAAGTTTGAACACAAAAAGAATCTGAGCAAGCAAGGGGCACTCACTTTCTAAGAGGGTTAAGTTACTGTATAACACAAAAAGAAATTCAGCAGTCAAAAGTCACTCACAGACTTAAAAGAGATAAATCAGAACACAAAAAGAATCTAAGCATATGAGACACTCACTTTCTAAGAAGAAATAAGTCATAACACAAACATTTAAGAAAAAGACACTTACCTCCTATAGGGAGATAAGTTGGAATATAATAAATCTCAGTAAGCAAAAGGCACTCACTTCCTAAAAGAAAGTTATAATACAGAAAGAATCTAAGCAAACAGAAAGCACTCACAGACTGAAAATGATAAGTTGAAACAGAAACAACTCAAGTCAGCAAAAGACACTTACAGACTAAAGAGAAACAGGTTAAAACATAAAAAGAATCTAAGCAAGAAGTACTTACTTCCTGAAAAGAGATAAGTCAGAACATAAAAAGAATCTAAGCAAAGGGCACTCACTTCCTAAAGAGAGATAACTTAGAACATAGAAAGTCTAAGCCACAGAGCCAGCAAAGAGCACTCACAAACTGAAGAGAAATAAGTTAAAATATAGAAGGACCTCAACAAATAAGAGGCACTTACAGACTAAAAGATATAAGTTAGAATATAGAATAAGTCTAAATAAGCAAAGAGCACCCACATACTAAAGAGAGATAAATCAAGATAAAAAAAGAATCTGAATAAGCAAAGGGCACTCACATACTAAAGAGAGATAAGTTAGAATACAGAAAAAATCTAAGCAACCAAGAGACACTTACAAACTAAAGGGAGAAAGAGGGGTAAGTTACAATATAAAGAATCTAATAGAGGCACTCACCTTCTAAAGAAAGATAAGTCATGACAGAAAGACTCTAAGCAGGAGACACTTACAAACTGGAATAAGCTAAGTCAAAATAGAAAAAGAATCTAAGCAAGGGGCCACTCACATCCTAAAGGAGGATACAGTAAGTTAAAACACAGAGCAAGCAAGAGAAACTCACTTTCTAAAGAGAGATAGCTCAGAATATAAAGAATTTAAGCAAGCAAAAGACACTCACTTCCTGAAAAAGAATGGGTTAGAACAGAAATAATCTAAGCAATTAAAGGTACCCACAAACTAAAGAGAGATAAGCCAGAATAAAGAAAGAATTAAGGAAATTAATAGCACTTACTTTCTAAATACCATAAAAGGAGGTACTAGCTAAGATATCAAAAAAATTTAGGTGAGAGGCACTTACTTCCTAGAGAGATGAAGGGAAAACCAAGTTGAAATATAGAAAGAATCTTAACAAGCAAGAGATACTTACTTCCTAAAGAGTGCAGAGAGTGTGGTAAGTTATATATGCAAATATACAGTATAGTATAAATGGCACTTACTAACTAAAGAGAACAAAGGGAAAGATAGATTAAAATATAAAAAGTATTTAGGTGAACAAAGGCACTAACCCACTGAAAACCAGAAGAGGAGAAATATATTAAAATATGAAATGTATCTGAGTTAATAAGAACTCACCAACTATAGACAGTAAAGAAAGGTCAGAATATAGAGAGTTAATGGGAGCAAGAGAAACCCACTCTCTAAGAAGTGCAAGATATAGATCAGAACACAAAAAATGTTTAAGTCAGCAAAAGACACTCACTTTCTGAAAAGTGCAGAGAAAAGGGGATAAGTTGAGATCCAGAAAGAATCTAAGAGTGAGACACTCACAAACTTGAGGGCATTAAGGGAAGGACAGGTTAGAATATAGAGAGAATTGTAGTGAATGAAAAGCACTCACTTCCTATAAAAGCATAAAAGGAGAGAAAGGTCAAAATACAGAAAGAATCTAGGTGAGCAAAAAGCACTTACTTCCTGAAAAGTGAAAAGTGAGAGATATGTCAAGACATGGAAAGAATCCAGGTGAGCAAAAGGCACTTACTTTCTGGAGAGGGCAAAGGGGGAGATGTATCAAAGCACAGAAGGATCTAAATAAGTGAGGGCACTCACTCCCTTGAGAGCACAGATAGGGGGGGGATATGTTAGAGTATAAAGACTTCAAGTGAGAGACTTACCATCTAAATAGTGAAGAAGGGAGAAGTTGGAATATGGAAAGAATCCAAGGCAATGGGCACTCACCCCCTAAAGAGCATAGAGGAAGGGATATGTTAAGATATAAGAATCTTCAAACAAACAAGAAGCACTCACCCACTGGATAGTGCAGAGAGGGTGATAAGTCAGAATACTGCAACAGTCCAAGTGAATAAGAGTCACTCACAAACTGAGGGATGTCGAGGAATGGGCAGGTTTAAACAAGGTAGAAATCTAATTGAACATAAGGAACTCACTTTCTGGAGAGTGCAGAGAGAGAGACAAGTCAGAAAATATGAAGAATACAAGCAAGTGAAAGTCACTCACAGACTGGAGATTACAAAGTGAGGGACAAATTTGGGAGCAGAGAAAGTCCGAGCAAGAGACCAATAAGATAATAGAATATGAATTTATGACAGTATGGTCCCGAAAGAAAATGTGGACTGACATAACGCTAAGTGGTGATCTTTAAGCGAGAGATGACCCTAAACACAGTAATAAAACCTACCCAGAATGTTGGAAATGCCAGTATGCATAACTTGATTACTCTTTCTGTATTCCCGCTCCCTTGTTCCATTGCAGAATAGGCCCTGTAATCCGAATATGCTCGCCTTATTCGACTTTCACTATACATAGGAACGTACCGTCGAACTGCTTCTTTAATGCTCAGCTCCAGAGTATTCTTCTGAACAGCCAGGAGCATAAGGCTAACAACGCCGTCCGAGAGTTCTTTGGCCGTCTTTTCGATAAGTTCTGTACATTGTTGGTCGCGCCTGTGCATCTCTGCGAGATAAGACTCAGTGCAGTACATGCAACCTAGATATTCAAATCCTCACTCTCCACACGTACGACCGGCGGAGATCCTTTAAGGCCGGCCAGATATTGTTCTTGGAAAATTCTTTCCACCTCGGCGTTGAGGAGCGATGATACCGTGTCACGACCCTGGTCCTCCAATCTGAAAGAGATCTCGCGCTTGAATTGGTCATATTTGGTGAACACTGCTATCACAGGGACTAGAAGAATACCCTCAGGTCGGTCCCCGGTTCGTAAAGTTAGGTTTCGACAAACCATTCTTATCCGGACAGACTTCGTCAAAGTACTTCAAATCCAGCGATGGCCGAGCGTTGTCCATCGGAACGCAATACCTGAAAAGTAGCGCCTGTAAATTTGCAAATCCATATACCGAAAGGTGCCAACCATATCGCGTGCAATCTATCGTTCAGCCGCCTCTCTTGCGACCGACGACGGACAAATTCTTGCACGATCTCCAGCTCCTTTCCGGTTCCCGACTCAAAACCGCGCGAGTCGTGGAAAATATAACCGGTGTGATTTGTGAAAGTTAGATCGTCCTCGATGTCATGTTCGCCACGCTGCATAAGCAAGGTCGTCACGATCAGCCATCACCGCCAAGAGGATGCCTGCCTAACCTCCATTGAGGGTTCGAGTTGAACCTGGATAAACGTGAGCTCGAAAGTGCGACTAGGATTGAAGATGTACCTCATCACTGTTTCCAGATCTATCGCGTCTGTAGATCACTGGACTCTCGGTGGTATCGCACACCCGCTGGAGAAGCGTTGTCTTCCCTGCATTCGCTCGTCCAATAATGAGAACTCGGAACTTGACGTAGCTGGGGATTTGGGGGAGAAGCTGCAGCGTATCCATGGCACTAAAGCGTGTAAGGTTGAAGACAGGTCAGGAGGCGTGAGATTGCCCGAGCTATGAGTAGGTTTGCTTTTGTGTGGACGGCACGTTGGCAACCCTTCCAGAAGGGGTTGTACAAACATGGTACAAACACCTCGAACGTTCATTGGATGATATCAGATTAATTCGACCTTTCTGAGGGACGTGCTCCACTGGGCTGCGCCAATAGACTAGGCACGAGAGCGGTACGATTCTACGAAGACGGTGACCAAAATATTTGCTAACGCACGCCCTCAAATGGTAGAAAAACGACCTTCCTCGTGACATATGAGCCGACGGCACCTGCCTGATAGGGCTTAGACTCGTTGCTTCCGTGCCAAGCGATCAATTACTAATCAGTGGGTGAAACGTAATGTATTGAAGTGACTCGACTCACGTTCGAGAAGGGAACGGATAGAGATGCCACCGCCCTTTGCAATTGATGGTCTCGACAGCGATCAAATCGTTTGCCGTGTTCGGCCTGTTCGTCTTTACGTTCTCGTCATGAGATTCCTCGTGTGGCTTTGTCTCAAGCGTCTCTCATTCAGACGTCACTAGCAGCGCTTGTTAAGCACTCAAATCTTTCTACTCCAACCTTCGTCCCCCATTATCATAACATCACGCTACCCTCTTGTCTGAGGTGCTTGACCCTTGAGCAGCCTTGCGTCAAACTTTCAAGATTGCCGCATCGCCATCTCCTAGTGTCGTCATCGTACGTGGGGGATGATTCCAGTTGAAATTCACGGTTGTGACTGAAGGCATCTCCAGAGTAATTTCGAGGGCTGATAATCGCAAGTCCCTAATGGTCGGACCCTGGAATGGCAGGTCTACTCACGTCATAGGGACGTAGATGATTTGTCTCCCCGTCCTGCTCTTGTATCCAAGCATCGTTGGTACTCTTGCCATGCCAGCGATACCTCCAAGTTCTCAAAGCCAAGATCTATAAACGTAGGTCACGGTAGTGTTCATAAACAGTCACGAAAAGCTCAACGGGGTCCGTAAAGGTGATCGCACAATAGTTGGATGTCGAGCACGAGATAATAGAAGGGAAGGGAAGGTGACAGAAGAAGAGTATAGTGAGGGCGATAACGGAGGGCAACAGAACCGCAACTCTCGGATCAGTTAGGGCGTTAGATCTTCTTGTGTGTTTCCTTCCAACGTTCTCTCGACTCACGCCTTGAACTTAGCTTGGGAAGGTACCAGAGAGCCCGTTATTGTTCCGGAGTAAGTATCCTCCAAATCAGATGGCGCTGAATGTGCCTTCGCCTCATGGCCACCTTTCCCATACTCGATGATCCTTCTGTGCTAAATAACATTCCGAGAGTCTTCGTTGCTGCTGGTATCGAGTAAGTTGTGAATAGAGCTGAGCTAGCACGGTACCTTGGTACTTACTCGCCAATCTTTGACGTGTCATCGTTGTCATCACTTTGCATTCATTTCTCCGGCACATGCGTAGACGGTTGACCGAGCAGACGCCGCGTGGACGAGGCATCGATCCGAGTAACACTCTCCTTGATAGCCTTCCACGCAGTTTGTACACAGGAGAGCCCACAGCCTGTAAACTCTTCATCGTCAAACACGCTACTCCTTCGATCCCAGTCAGTCAGTCAGTCTATACTAAGCGCGCGACCAGGCTATCCGGTGATTGCTGAGAGAAACCGCTGATCTCCGAGGCAAAACAGCCAAAACTCACTCCTCCCCGGAACGCCACTCCAGAAGGATAGAGAATCAGATTGGATACGTCTTCTTCGATGGCGGACGAGGCTGCAGGACAGCAGATGCGCAGACGACGCCAACCACGGGAATGGATATGGTGTTCAGCAGCGACAAAAGGAGAGAAGTCATCTGCGGGGACGATGAAAGAGACTTGCTCACAAGCGTCCTTGGGTTGCGAGATAGTATGACAAAGCCTCGGAGGAAGTGAGAAGGCACGGCAAGAGCATTGAACCCCGTTCTGGCCCCGGGAAGCGAAGACATGGTCAGACATTGACCCGGAATATATTGGCTTGGATAGCTGATGGGGGCCCAAATTGAAGCAAGATGTTACATCTTCTCGCACTCTTGACGTGAGCGAGGGCGCCTCGGGGTGAGCTAGAGCAGGACGTACCGGATCCAGAACGTCACCATACTTACTAACCATGAAACCCGTCAATATTCTCATAGGTCATGCATGGAAGTTGTATTCGCCAAATCCTTGGTGGTCAGCTTGCAGATGAGGCCTGTACTGTAGAACAGCAGGCGGGGCTGGAGGGTCGAAGTTCTAGGTGCGAGGTTCACGATTGGTTCACGGCCCGTGACTGTGACATGCTTACTGCATATTCACACATGTCTAGACGCGTCGTCACTCGTCACGCACGTTTGGCCAAATTGCCTGCATCTTGCCATCTTTCCTCTGTAGATCTCTCAGCCACAAAACTGTACTTAAGCCGCTGAAATACGCATATACGGTCGGTTGTGTTGGTGTCTCCTTACTTTGAGTGAAAATGCCCGCCTCTAGCCTCATGTCTTTCCAGGAAAGGACATTCCATTCAAGCTCACTTACGATACGAATCATACGATGGAACTCCAATTTTCATCATCTTCGCGGTTCGGGTTAGATTTCTGAGGGTGAGCTTCCGAGCCTAGTCTCCCACCCTATAATAGGGTATGGGGGTTTCCAAGTGCAACAGTGTGACTTTACAGGAAGAATTGCAATAACGAGTTGTAGAATGCTAGCGATGGGATGATTTTAAAATGAAATTTTTTTTTTCCAGGCAGTCATTTCTCTCTTTTTTTTTTCACTTGTAAACCTGCTTTCTTTTACTCTACGAATCCATGTTAGGCCACAGAAGGCTCATTCTGTGTTGTAATGAAGCGCTCTCGGCTGAACGAATTTCGGCAAATGCCGCACGGGTTCGGATTCGATCGGCCCACTGTCTGCCCGTCATGCCCGAGTTGCGCTACTCGTGGTTCAACGCACTCCACCATCATGTCCAGGGAACACTGGCACTTAGGCTCACGCTCAGATTACATCACCGCTCTCGCGCTCTCTCGCAGCCACGCAGAGAATCTGGGCCGCCTCCACCCTCATTCTCACCTGCCTCATGACGCGCACCCGAACAGGCCAAAGCGCCCACAACCGTCCTCGATCCCAGACTTGCGCTTCGAACCGACGTACTTGGCAAAGCTCGCAGTTGCGGGCCCCGGTTGGATATCAGTTTTTTGGGTTACGGTGCGGGATCAGGTGATAAGCCCTCTGATACAGGGTGCACTATGGTACGTTCCGCGTGCCACTCATGGTTTTATCTTCATCCTTGTTGATATTTGACGTGGCATTGCACAGGGGTAGCGCGTCGATCTTCATACAGCCTTTGGTACGATCCCTTACCGGGTGGCGATCTCGGCCTCACAGCCCACAGCTCTTGAAGGAAGGCAGTGCAGCCGGTTGGCTCCGCCAGTGGGCGCGCTCGCTCTTTCCGGATTCCGTGTCGGGAAATCCATCGGGGATTCGATGATTGGATGGGAAGTTTCACACTCGGAGTTCACGATGTAGAATATATGGGAACGTATGGCTGTCCCTGTGCGTGTGAATGATCATTTTATTGTGAGTCCCGCGATCCCATCACTTGGTGATGCCAACTCCCCGTTTGTCGCTCTTCATTTCATCCATCATCCCACCTACACACACCCTATATGTGTGAGAAATGCACCGATTCCTTTAGTCCTCTGCCCCAATGATCACAGAACGTGGCGGTTCCAGCTATGCCGTTACATGACTCGCAAGGGAACGCGTGAACACTCTTTCCCATAATTTTTCGGTCCGTCGGTAACCCTCGCCTTCTCTCCCTTTTTGGTCCTACGAATATCATCAATCCCTGCCATGCCTTCTTGAGGGAGACGCTTATCAAGCGTCATTTACAAGCTATCCAGCCACCAACTATATCGACCATGTTACAGGACTGCAACTAGGAAGGTTCAGACAAATAAGGAGACTCACTCATGGGAAATAGCTATAATCTGAGTCCCGAGTTTCGGACTTTTTCGTTTGTATTAATCCGAGATCTGTGCCTTTCCCCCTTTCCAACTCCACCAGTTGATCTCCTCTACGAACCACCTTACTGTCCGCTAACCTCTACGAGTTCACAATGCAAGCACAACTTTTGATCGAGATGGCACTCACTCTTCCAACTATTCCGGTAACGAGGCAGTCCTCTAACCCGACTTTTGGCAGGATAGGGTAGGCGAAAATAGTAATACTGGCATTCGTGGCTACTGGATTGCAGTGAAAATTCCACCCACACATGGGGGAAAGAAAAGAAATTCTGAAAATCGTATTTCGATGCTATGCTTATTGTTCTCTAACGAACATGATAAGGCTTGAATGAGAGTTCTACTAGCGTCGTTACATCAAGTCGGTGTCTGGTGCTGTCGTCTTTTCGTTCGTGACACTAACACTGAATTCGTCTTCTGGGATGCTACTCAAAGACTTTCTCAGCAATCGTTCGACTTACGGTCAGAATTTATCTCATGATCATGGACATGTGCGACACTATCCCGCGGTACATCTGCGTTTAAACGGACAATGGTTGGAAGAAACGTAGATGTCTGTCAGCCCCGCAGTCCCCAAAGAATGAATATTGGCATCACGTACTACACTTAATGCTAGAGCTTTTGCATTAAGTTGTATAATCTCGCTTGATTTTGGACGCAGAATGTACATAGCCTCAGATCGGCGAGCTTGATGATGCGCATCCCTCTGTGTCATGGGAGTTATTAAGCGGTTAAAGGTGAATAAGTCGGGTACACCCGCTAGTTCAGGATTCGAACGCCCGCCTCCTCTGATGGAGAGACATATGCCAAGAACCAATGTGATATCTGATCCCTGGCATACGATACTTTGTGTCTAAGCAATACGGCCTCCTGATTGCGAAATTGATCTCTTGCATCGTTGGCGACTCGCGGTCTTAATGCACTGATGCCGAAATGATGGCCTCTTAGACACATGCTTTGTTTACAATCGCAAAGTCTCCCACCTTTTACTGACCGCAGTCATTGCCTAGTATGCCCTTTGGACCTTGGCCTCTGGTTCTGTCACTTCATCTGGTTCGGAGTCACCAACATGGCCCTTCCCACGAATGTTCTTGAATCCACGCAGCACTTCAATGAGTCCGACTCGTACTTCTCGTGCGACGCCCCGAGGGATGAAGACTGGGAGAAACTTTGTTGCAACTAGCAAAGTGAAAATTGGTATCTTAGTTGTAGCGAGGGTAGGGATCCCAGGCATGAGAAGACCTCGAGAGAGGTGAGCAGAGGGGCAACAACAAAAGGTCCCAGGAAAACATCCCGGAAACTAGACAGTAGCCGAGTTTATACATTGAGGACGGGATTCTGGCTGAAGTACAGCAGTCGTAGTACACGGTGGCGTTGGAATCAGCCCGACACTCTGGCAGTGACCTCCCGCCCTTCAACCGCAACGGATGCCGCAAGCTGTGTAGTGCACAGTAATAGTGACAGACTGGCCGGACTCCCAAATCTCAGCCCCCCGTTCCTTAGCGTTACGCCCAGGCTCGGTTTCTTCCCACGCCACGGATCTGTCCCTCGCTACCGTCAACGTCCCTGCCCCTCTCTCCTTCTCTGTTTGCCGCGTCCTTTTCTTCGACCTCTGAATTGTCGCTCGTCCTATTGCACCCTTCTTTTCCCGTTCCTCTACAAAGATACCACCGTCCTCCCTCGTCTGGGCGTTGCTGCGAAGTTACATCGGAAAACCCGAAAAAGTGTAAAACCATCTGAATCTTGCAAAAAAAAAATGCCGACGAATTCGCATTGTCTACCCCCCCTCCTCTGCTGCCCGACGAAGAGCATGCTACCGCCACTATCCGCAATTCCCTGCCCTCCTTTCATCAATTCAGATCTTTGTTTGCACCTGTGAGATCGCCCGTCATATATGCCACCAATTCCCTCGTAATTTTGATGCCTACCTCACGCACCATGACTCGTTCTCCGAGTTCGATAAAATTCATCCCACAATTTACAGCCGTACCACTCACGTTCACTTTGCGTCCCGGTAGGTCTTATAGGTCGATGGCGTACTTCGCATTAAACGCGCTTGCCCTCAGAGTGTAACGCTTACGATTTCCACGTCATGTGAGCTACCTACCGAATGGTCAAGTATGGCGTGAGGTAAGTCTCAACGCACGATGTAGCATCTCATGCTGATATTTTGACAGTGTTCTCCCACGCAAGGCCGTATGCGATCTTGTGGTTGGATATGACGACCTCAATGTGCACGTCGGGAAGTGCCGCTGTGGTTTCGTTAAACACAGTCCCGTGGGACTCGCCCGATGCTTGTGGCGAAAACGAAAAACGCCTAGATACAAGCCCAATACTGACATAAATGCGACGATACATCATGGTTGTTTCGAGTCCGCGTTAGCCGTGGTATCGTGGGCAGCAGAATCCGAAGCAAGGCGTAATGTCGGTAAGCGTCATTCATCCCGCTTGCCTCGACACCTATGGCTGACCACCACAGCCAAGGACTCGTCCTGATTCTTGAATCGGTATTCGTATTGAACTCCTATGAGACCAATCCAAAGCCCAGCATCGAACTCATGTAACTAATTCCCGTTGTTTCGAGCCGGCTGCTTCTCCGGAATTTGCCGTCTCTCGTTATTCCGTCGGCACTACAGACATATATATCTGTAATAATGGATTTTCTGCTTTATGCTATCTCGTCTGACCGCATGCTATTCACCTGATTATAAATTTCTTGTGGTCCAGACCGCAACCTGTACTCATGGATACTTGCGTTATTCCATACGGTTGGCTGTACCGTCCCCTACCGTCCCGTTGATTTCTGGCCCCCCGCCCTCTTGCCCACCCATATTAGTAGTTCCGAGTTCCTCGAGGCGAACGGACGAAACTGGAATGTTCGCCGGATGTCTCGGCTGTGCGGGCCAATGATCGCAAATCGTTCCTTATCTATGCACCAGCAGGCTGGTCTTTGATTTCCGTTTTTTTATACCTGCTTCAGAGGTGGGTATCACTTTGGCTCGCGGACAGCCTTCACGAACCGTTAGTATGGACAGCCTTGCAGGTGAAATTTCCGAATTGTCTGACCACTGCCCCGGGCTTCCAGATCCCGATCAACCCCCTTGCCACTGGCTCCGACGTGGCGATGGCACGTGGCTGTTCGTCTTTACGTTCCTTTCTGTGCAGCGGGATCCCTCAGTAGCGGTGAGTTCTGGAGTTTATCACAATTAAACCCAGATTTCACGCGGATATCACGGGTCCGTGGCAAATGAACGGATCGACTGCACTATTATACCCATGCCTTTGGTACAATACAGCGCTCGTCGTATCAGAAATCTTCTCCGTTACCCAAAATGTGCACCTGCCCTCATACAGGCATCACGGGCATTGGGTCCTGCGTCAAAATCAGCTGGGACATCGCGCAGGATATTCCGTGCCATGTGTTATCTCACGCACTCCCAGTCCGTTGGGCATTGGCCCCAAACTCCTCCAAGAAGCGTGTGCGACGACTCTCAGTACCTGCCAAATAGTCATGAATTCCCTACGTGCTATCGGCATTCAACTGTACAACGTTGTGCCTGTCTTATGGACAGGACAGCGCCCTTGGAAAGGGGGCTGACATATCTGGAACATGCTATGCCACTAAGTTGGTTTCATGTGGCCAACTTTTCGGACCTCGGTGGACGCCGAGCACGCAGCAGTGCACTATAAAAGGGTCCTTTCGACTCATCTAACGTCTAGTCCCTCCCCAGATTCATGCACCCCTTACATCTGAGTGAACATGGAGATCATCAAGGGCTATTTAGCACCATTTGGCTTCAATACTAAGTCTATCGAGGACACATTGGTGTGCATATTAGGCTTATCCACCCAAAATAATAGCTTGAGCTATGCTCAGAACCTCGTTGTACTTGGAGGCACGATCGAAACAGCGAGGAGAGCCTCCGTATCCGCATGGAATAGATTTATAGATTGTTCGTATCTTCTTTCGGAAGAACATTACTCGCTGAGGCACGGCAATTAGCTTTCTATCTCACTGCGCATTTTAGTCAAGAGGATTACCCTTATGACTGGCAAGTGCGACTTGTCACCTTACCGTGCTTGTGCTCACGCCCTTGCCTTGACAGGCTGATGCACTGGCTTTCCAAGGTGCGTTCTGACCGGACGCAAAAGCCGATGTAGTGACTAGATTGCGATCACCCTGCGATAAGCAGCAACCTGCATGGTGCCGCAGTCGAGAGTTCGAAGTCACTACACGTACAGTCGGCGGTTGGAGTAAGGGAAACGGGTCAATGTTCGGTGGTCTGGATGAGCAAGGAATGGATGACATGGGCGGGCAAGGATTGGGAGACCAGCGTCTCGAGCATGAGGTGGTGTCTACGCCCTGTCCCGGTGAGTAACTTGTTCAAGTTCTCCCCCGGCTTTAGCGTAAGCTCATACAAGAATAGACGTCACGTATACGATATTCTACCGCGGCCATTGGTTAAAGGTGTGTCCTCGACCACGTTACTTTAATAAATGGGAGATATACAATAGGGCACCATCTCAGGTAACTCGCACTCGTCGATATCAAGACTATGGTCACTTTTCGGCTCTGGAGATAAGGTACACTCAGAGGCTGCCTAGTAATCGCGTTTTTCTCTGATTACAAGTAGCGTCGTTTCCCGGAATAACAACATCCTGAAACGACTCGTTCTCGAGGCGAAGCACGAATATGAGAAGGATGCGGAACACCGCGTCCATGTTTTCATGGCAGACACGTATGAGGCGATCCGACGACCTTTGATGACGTAAGCATAGCTTATTTTGTTCTCGAAGGACACGCGCATGCTGGAGATGGTGCGGTTCACGTCGGAAACGACCTTTATCCTCAATCATTTTGGAACCCGGAGTCAAGGAGAAGGTTTTAGCGGATTGCCAGAATTTCCTGCGCTCTGAAGACTGGTACGTCCATCACTGAGCACTCAGGGATACAAGGGTACCATTAGAGGGTATATGTGGTAAACAGGTATATTGAACGGGGTGAGTTAATTCAACACTGCACATAAAGATGCGAGCACTTACTAGTTTGGTCCTGTACTTGGAAAGGGTTGCCTTTTCGACGCGGGTACCTGCTATATGGTATGCCGAGCAGGTAAGCCCAGTTCCCCGAAAAGGAGCCCAAGCAGGTCGTCGCATGCTAACATCGCCCTTTAGCGGCAAAACCTCATTCGCTTTTTCTCTCGCCGGCGAGCTTGGCCTCGACATTTATGTTGTTAGCATCTCATCAGTGGGGTACGTAATTAGCTTCTTCCCCTCATACAGGATAATATCGAGGACTTGGAGTAGGATGAGCGATACCACATTAGCGACCCTAATCGGAAGTATTACATCACCGTGAGTTGGCTCCTTGAAAGGTTGTGTGATTGTCAGATGCCTATCATATAGATGCATATTGCTATTCGAGGATTTGGACGCCGCATTTCCTCGAGGTACCGGTCTAGACTATATGTCGACTGGTTCCCCGACGGTGCCTGGCAAGGCTGTACTCCAGGCAAATGAGGGCTCCACCTTGGGCCTGGGTGGGCTCTTAACTTGCCTGGATTGGGCTGCCGCTCCTCATGCCCAGTACGTCTTTGTCCTTCCCGAAGCCGTTTTTCTCGTCCAATTGCCGTTATCATTATCGACAGGCTTCTTTTCGCGACCACCAATCATGTCGAGCGTATCGATCCCCTGTTGAGCCGACCTGGGCGGATGGATATTTGGGTTAATTTCACTAACGTGACTAGGTGGCAGGCAGAGCTTATCTTCAAACGCTTCTTCCCATCCGCGCCACCATTATCCACATCTGATGAAACACCATCAATCGATCCTTCGTCGAAAAATTCTCCCGAGTCCAGCAATAAGGTGTCGATGCATGGCGTGCCAATTCTCGAAGAGGCAGAAACTGCCCAACTTGCCAGGCGTTTCGCCAATGCGATCCCAGAAGGGGAGATGAGTGTATGGCCAGCTTTTCTCCCCCCTCCTGTGTGTGTTCTTACAATAATTTTTGTAGGTCGCCAGCATACAAGGGTATTTGCTCAGGAATAAGACACGCCCTCGAGAGTCCGTCGAGGAGGTCACCGAATGGTGCAGGGCGGTCTCCTAAGGTGTTGTAACAGTGCTCTGACCTTGACGCTGAATAGGGTACGACGACAGCGTGAGGCGCGAGTTGAGAAAGTGCCCAAGTAAGGCAAGTAAGAGGAGGTGAGCGACAACCCTTTCATTGCTTCTTGTTGGGAAGGCCAAATTATATGTGCCTTAGCATGAAGCGGAAAACGACGAAAGGAGGTAATTAGTAGGGGTGCAGGATATGATTCGAGAAGGGATGTGCGATCTTGCTTCTGTTGAGGTGGACCCGGTTACGGTGATAGCTGAGAGGTCGAGGGGATCAGAGGTATTTGCTTAAGTCGCATCTATAGCCTGTGTCGTCTCAGAGTCAAGTTAATTTCAGTTCCATCTTTTCTGCACCATCAGAGACTGGAGAATAAGTCTTATTAAGAGAGGTCACCCGGGGGTCCGGCGAGGGAGTCCGGAGGGACCCGGAGAGGAGAACCAGAAAGAGTCACGCAGATCGGTCATAGGTATGCGATTGACAGATGGTGTACTCACGTGTTCGAGAATCCAGACAGGGCTCACCTCAGCTGGCGCGTGTTACGAATATCTGGCAAAAGCCCACCGTAGACAGAGTACTTCACCGTCAATGGCTTGTATGCGGAAAAGCGGACTGTCCAGGCCGAGAGGCCGAGGAACTTTTTACTGGCAGCTGTGTTGTGACAGACACTGAGCCATACGTTCCGTTAGCAAATCATCGTTCAAGTAGGTTGGCATGGACACGGTGCATGGCTGCACCTTTATTCAATGGAGTCTGATTAAGCCCTCGCAGTTCTAACTACAGCAAGTGTAAGAGCCACAACACGATGTGAAGGAACAACAAAACAAAATGAAAGGGAAACAGTGACTGAAACGTCGGTTTTCGACGTTGCAAACGTTCCAATGCGTGTGGGTCTATGCAGCGCGGACGCTCACTATATATCATAGTCCGATTCAGACCGAGCAATCTTCAAAGTGCCATCTAGATCAAAGAAGTCCCGAATCGTAAGAGGGCGGAGAGTGAGCTTGGACTCGGATGTCTGATTGGTAGAACGTGTCACTAAATGGATTAATCAAGGGAAGCATTAATCGTACCTTTTGTCGGCCGCGCTCGGGAAGCGGAACGTCCCTATTGGCGTTGCGTATAGAGTCGCGGACAGCCAACATCATGGCATGTCGACACAGCTCCTTCAAGTCGGAACCCGACTTGTCCTTGGTGTGCTCGGCTAGAAGTCGCATAGGAAAACCGGGTTCAAGCGATGCATCTATGAGTAGCTAGCATGGAAGTCAATCAAACGCCGAGAATACTGACAACCAAGGAAGAAACAGAGGGCGTCTAGAAATGACGCGAATACGAGAGAAAAGTCGGGTGTGGACTTACAACTGAAAGAATCTTCTCGCGCTGTACGGCATTGGGTAAAGAAAGAGCAACCTGTTTCGGCATTCGTCTGAGGAATGCTGGGTCGATCTCTTGGATTCTATTCGTCGCGCCCAAGATCAAAATCCGATCTGAGTCCGAGAGAAGACCATCCCACAGGCTGCGATCATCATGAGATCCCAGACGTATGACAAACAAACAAGCGGAAATGACATACGTCATGAACAGTGCCTTCATCATCGCAAAGCCTTGGGAGTCATCCCTTCTCCGCTCACCAAGGATCGAGTCGATCTCGTCTATGAAGATAATGCTTGGCTGTGTCTTTCGCGCTAGGCTGAATAACCCAGCCACTAAGTTGGTCGATTCACCGCTGTCCGTCAACACCGATGCCGTGATGTTAATGAACGTGGCACCCGACTCCTTCGCAATGGCTTTGGCAAGCATCGTTTTACCACATCCCGGCGGCCCATAAAGTAGGACGCCCTTGGGTGGCGCTACCAGAGTCGATGATGAAGGTATGATGGTAGGGTATAGAAGCGGAAGAATGACGGTTTCTTGCAATGAAGTTATGATGTCGTCTAGACCGCCGATATCTGTCGGATATGTTCAAGGCGAGAGCGCGATCAGGTGGTTCATCAATCGCGCACCTGAGAATGTAATATCGATGGCATCAGGATGGACGATCTCTGACGAGATTTTCTCTGAGAGGTACTGTAAAGTTTAGCAATATCAGGCGTGGATTTCTGAGCGCACTCTCATATTCGTCCAATTTCATTTCTTCATCATCTGAGCTCTTCGGATCTTGAGTCGGCTCTGCCTCGAACTTCATTTCCGTTTCACATTTACGCTTGTAGAACGACTGGAAATGATATTGATCTCGCACTCTGCGGTGCATACCAAAGTGAACTAACCCAGCCAACGTAAGCGGCGGAAACCTGTATAATTATCAGAGGACGTTGGTCT
This sequence comes from Russula virescens, assembly GCA_003316435.1. Lineage (NCBI taxonomy): Eukaryota > Fungi > Basidiomycota > Agaricomycetes > Russulales > Russulaceae > Russula > Russula virescens. The sequence continues at coordinate 3,199 of QFEY01000802.1, read as the reverse complement.
GCATGTCCCTAGGGGCCAACGTACCGCTGATGCTAGGCAAACAGCGCCTAAATAGCGGATATCAACGATAACCATCAGCCTAGGACGAACTTGAGACAATACGGAAGCCGCCCACACTTGTACACGACCATTTTGGTAGTAATGGCAATTGGGACGACCATCCTGTCACGTTTCTAGACAAGGCTGGTATACGTCTTTGCGGATGTTGCAATTGGATAGAAAGACTCGACAAACCAAAGACTGCGGTTGACCTCAATGCTATGAACCGCCACCGGCAAATGACGAGGTCGTTACGCCCATACGCAAATCAAAGGCATACAGTATATAAATACCATACCCTTCTCGAATCAACGGAGCCAAACCCACAACTCACACACGCCTTTGTATCGATGTACATGCTGTAGATAGCGCATAGATGTGATTCGGGAAAAGAAAGAGGCAACACTCTACTTCGCGATCGTACGTTAAACACCGTCAGCGTTCAGGACATCACGTGACTATATTTCTGCATGATGTACGAGAATGCAATATCGTAGCGAGACATTGAGCTTGCAGTCCTATTAGACAGACCAATTCCACAACATGCAGAAGGACACGGCATCCAAGTCGACAAAAACAATTGAGCGTACACCGAAATCTATGCAACGACATCCATTCTGATCTGATCTACACGAAGTATGGTAGATTCCCCTTAATAACAGGACCCAGAGTCAGCATCTCAAGATCGGAATTATCGGAAATACGTGCAACGCACCGCACGTCTTGTCCGTTGTTGCGCCGCATCGCGCTCATTTTCCGCGGCGGGACCATATACAGTGAAGTCACGCGTTCCGTCCTCCCGAACAGTAAGAATCGCAGCCATATTCCCGCAGCGGTAGCAGTAGTTTGGGGCAGACCATACGGTGGCAAGCGACTCGTCAAACATGTACTTGTAGCCTTCCTGCACGAGTTGATGGGCGCGTGCGATGAGCGAAAGCGAGTTGACATGATTGAACTGCTCCAACCCATCAAAGAAAATACAAGGAGGCAGAAGAGAGACGGACAGACCTCTCGCGTAACACTACCACCGAAGAGCCACCCCGCACCACGTGGACTAACACCCCAGTTCTCGATATCATCTGGGTCAGACCACATGAGGTCTATCGCGACGTGTGGATATGGTACGTCAATCACGCATCGAAAGAGATCCCTGCTCCGGCTCACCACAAAATGCGCCTTCGTGCGGAATCTCCTGTGCCCGCGAAAGAACACGAATTTGGTCGAGGGTGCGAATATCTGGGGAGAGTCCACCATGGACGCAGAGCACTTCACCATCAATGATCTGTACATGGGGCGTCACTATAGCAAGTCGGTCAGACGTGAATGACAGCGGGAGACGCACCGCTGCAAGGTTGAGGTAATCGAAGACATTACAACACGCTTTCCACACAGCAGCGCTACCATACTTTTGCTGACACTCCTCTCCATAAGGTATTGGACAAGGCGGAGGAATGGGCAGTGCGGGAGAGCGTACCATAAAACCCATAAACCTGCGTTATTTGTCTACTCTCGTGGTTTCCGCGAAGCAGTGAGATCTTGTCGGGGTAACTTGAACGGAAAGCTCGTCAAAGAGTAGAAAAAAGTCTAATCCGGAACCACGCACCGCGCCTTGAGGGAGAGAAGAAGAGAAACGGTCTCGAGACTATAGTGTCCCCGGTCGACAAAGTCTCCCTGAGAGCCGATAAATGTCAGTGAGGTAAGACGTCGCACTCATCACACGTACGTGCCATGAATATGTAACTCGTCTCCGGGACGGAGCCGCCTTTCCGTAGCAGCTCGAGAAGGTCCCAGAACTGGCCGTGGATATCGCCGCATATCGTGACAGGACTTGACACCGGTTGGATATTGGACTCTTCCATGAGGATGGTACGGACGCGATCGCAGAGGACCTTCATGTCGGATTCGGGAAGGTGTTCACAGCGCATGAGCTGTGAGATCCACTTGTCTGGATTGAATCGTGTCATCCTGTAGGCGACTACAGCTTGGTTTTGGAAAAGAACAGTTGTGCCAAATGTTGCAACTGCCGTAGCCGCGGCCGCTGCACTCAGCGGGATTGCCATCCAACCCACGTTAGGAAAATGAATCCCACGCTCCTAGGAATCACGCCTTTTGGAGTTGGCATGCAGCACACACGAAAGTCTTACTATCGTTATCGGAGCACATCGGCCGGAAGATGAAGGTTTGAAATCGTAGGCTTAACCCCAATGGTGTGGCGGGTTTTGTCATATTGACGCTACTTATGTTTGTATCATTGTATGCTTTATGGACATTCTCAGGAACAATTCGTATGACATGAGTATATATTAGTATCAAGTCACCTCGCAAATTAAATGGGCCGCAAATGGCAGCAATGCTGTGTGCAATGTTACATAGCCCTTCTGTATTATATCACAAATCGAATTCATGATTTTGTTTTCGACAGAACTTGTTCATTTTTGTAGCTACTTGTAACTACTAATGGTGGCGAGGAAGAGATGACCATCAGTGCTCAGCCCTCAACAGCGTGCTGTAGCCGGTCCAGGGGACTAGGTTGTGAGTGAGGAGACGATACATCACATCCCTTTCATTGGGTTTTGGGGATAGTGGGGGATAGATGAGACTCAGGGCACGTGATCTCGGTGCGGGTCAGCTGTCACCGTCAACCCCTGTATTGGGACCCCTTTCGACTGACGACATCGAGTTCTTCGAAGATATAACTACGTCGTGCAGAGTCCATCGAATAACTCTGAACGTAACAGACCACCCATCTCACTGGATACTGTCCGAGCCGAGGCCGCTGTGTGATTGTGTGAAGAACGCTATGGTTACCGAAGAATTTCCTCCGCAACGGTATGTTCACTAGCTCCTACCTATGCAATTCATTTTAAATGTCTTACTAAATGACATCACAGGCCTAGTGATGGTTGTAGCCGGTCACATAGTGATCACCCAACAATCACCAAACTCCCCGACGAAATTCTCTTGTCCATATTCGATTTCTATCGACAGACTTTCGGGCAGCTGCCCAGCTTCGAAAGGGATTGGAACAATAGGAACGGATGGTTCAAGCTTGCCCACGTGTGCAGCAATTGGCGATGCATCGTCCTGTCATCTTCCTCCCGATTGCAGATGCGGCTTTACTTCACAGACAAAACACCCACAAGAGCGGCCGTGCTGACAA
>QFEY01000800.1:0-67456 GCA_003316435.1 Russula virescens | reverse complement strand
TCGTCTTGATGTTCTTTACCGACTTCGTCTTACTGGTCACAATGCTCGTTGGCTTGCTTCGCCTCCGTCGCCAGAGTGCGGGCGCATTTCCTCTGGGACGACTTCTCTGGAAACAGGTGAGGTTGTGGCATTTATCGCATGGCCGCAACAACCTCCATCAGCTAATGTGATTTCCATCCGAGAGGGTGTCCTTTGGATCTTGCTTGCAACTGTTGCCGAGCTTCCACCAGCAGTACGTCCAGCGGGTTTTCTTACACTATTTGTCACCAACCGCGGTTCTGCGTCATAGGTGTTCATCTGTTTGAACCTTAATGGTAATCCCTGCCCATCCAAATTAACAATGATGAACGTTGACTGTTCTTCCGAATACAGGGGCATTCAATCTTGTATGTCTTTCATTACTAAGCCAGTGGGAACACACCAGTTATTCTCATGCATCCCCAAAACACAGATGTTCTTGCTGCCCTCGCTAATCACGATGTCACTCGCAGCAACACGGATGTATCGCTCTCTCGCAGACATTGGCTGCACCATTGACGTGTATGGCATTCTTTTCTTCCACTATTCTCCGTGCCCAGGGTGATCGATACCACCGTAGCGTGATGGACTTGAACAACACTCCCAGAATAGGTCGCCCAATTTCGAATGTCACATCGACTTGGACTATGCCCGCTCGACGGGTGGAGGTGGCCGTGCACACAGCGCATGAGACGAGCCCGACATCAGTGACAAACGAAAATGTCATTTATATTGGCAAGTACCACCCAGAACAACTGGAACTTGCGAGTATATATTCTCACGAAGAAGTTAAGGGAGGAGTGTAGAAATGACCCCCCGAGTGGAAATGACCTAGTTTACGAATCCCTGGTCATGATTCTGTAGTACATACATGGAATGCTATATATGTTTTCGAAATATCCAGCTTTCCAGTCCCGTTTTCAATGCCATAAAGATGGTGATATTTGCAGTGCACCCCGCAGGGGTCTTCTAGCCTTTGGTCACGAGAGTGTCTTAGCACCCTTTAGTAGCCTTAGAACGGCACGTAATGAACATTAAGTAAGATTTAGCACGTTAAGCAACCCAGATAAAGCGGCCGAGACATTTCCTGATGCGGGTTGGAGTCTTGGAGAGGGCTGTGAACTTGCCTTTTCCTGGGCGCGACGCACCCTCAATGACGCGGTGATACTATGGTGATCTTCTCAAGGGCGCTGAACGAGTCCTCGTGCCGCTAGAACAATTAACCTGTTGTCCGCCTACCGAAAGAATGAAAAATGGATGGTATCAGCCACAGTTCCCACTCGCAATTACGAATGGGCGAGCATCTACACGCTTTCTCGCCCAGGTCTCGGGGCTCCGAGTGGTGAAAGGTCGCAGCAGAGCAGAGGGACGGGGATCCGAGGAGGCCGGTATGGTCGGCCGTGTAGAGTGAGATTATGCCGTTCCGTGTGTGTATCTATCCCAGCGTGGGAGCCCTTGGTCCTACCACGAACAGAACAAGCATCGAAGGGCCTTGCGCAGGCTACCCAGTATCAAGCGTGTCCGGTGATTCGGTGAATGTCTTCCATGCGTACTGTGTGTCTCAGTTAGGCACGCGCGGAACCCGTCCAGGTCTAGTAGGAAGGCTGGGTTTTGTCTGGGCTCGGCGGTAATTGCTGTCATCACACGTCAGACGCGATGGCTTGCATGCGGACGCCTGTGGCGAAGCTGCGAAGGGAAGGTGTGCCGTGTCGAGATGATGCAGTTTCCCGCGCTGATCGAACTGACACTTCAGTCATACGATGAAAGTGCGCAAGTACTTCCCGATTCGTTTTTGGGTGGAACTGCGCCACGGCTGAGGTCATTTTACTTACGAGGCATTTCATTTCCGGGATTAGGGAAGCTACTTGTGTCCACTACCCACCTTGTCCGTCTTTCCCTTTTTTTACATTCCCCATTCCGGATACCGGATACATTTCCCCCGAGGCGATGGCTGCCAATCTGTCAATGTTGACTAAGCTCGAAGTACCTACCCTTATATTCGGATCCCTTCAATCTCTGGCTGTCCGGGAAAGCCGAAAATCTCCTCCACTCATACGTGATGTCCTCCCTGCTCTCTATACTGTAAGGGAACCGCGTGTGCTGGCCTCAGAATCCCTCATCGAATGTGTACGGCCGCCGCCACCTGCCACTCTCCCACTCGCGCTCGCTGTCTCGCTTCAAAGTACTATAGATTCCCTTTCTCCATTCTTCCTTTCTTGCTCTTCCCTTTCTCCCTTAGTTCCTTTAGGTCTAGTAGTACAGCCTCGAATGTAATGGGCCTGATTTCTACACAATAAAAAGGGCGACGCGTCCTGGAAGGACGGCAGCGTAGTAACGAACCGACGCCCCGTTTACCCCCGAAGCCGTACAACGTGCAATCCTGGCAGTCTCAGTCTCAACGCGTTCGCATCCCTCTGGGATTGAGAGCCCGTTATGTATACTCTAATAACCATTTTATCCTTCCATTTCGAACTCAAGCGTGTATCCTAGGATCTCGCACTACACTACTACTTACACTTAAGAGGCAATGGCGAATACTTGGAGGACTTCGTGGCTAGAGTTGATGTCCCTTCTTAGAAGTATGGATATCTCATTCTTCAGTCGATTGGTATTCGACACTCCACATCTTTGCCGCCTGATCAATCACACAGAAATCTTCAAGGAGACCGCCCGTGCATTCCCATACTTTTGGAATCCTAATGTGGTGTGACGGAAAGTGGGCCGACAATAAAGACTGTAGATAGGTGTTAAACTATCGCACAACCCTCAGGTTGACGCGGCAAACAAGACACAATTCTAATCCTCTAAGTTACAGTAATCGAGTCATGGGACCAAGCTTGACCTTTTATAATCCTGTCCCAAACATTGTACCAGTGTCTATTCATCTCCGTGCTTGGCTCCTGATCCGATTCTGACTCCGAGGATTAATGTTGGGGTACTTCCTGGCTTCCTCGAGAGAAGTTATGGTCACCCGATGCGAATTCTTCCGAGTCATGGAGGCGCAAACCAGTTACCGTCCGATCACGATAACCAATGACACTGATTGGTTTCAAAGTGCCTAAAATGGGGTACGTGGTATGTGGTCGAACTACTGTAACGTTGAACTGGCTGCCGCTGCAGATGACGCAAGGGGTGGGCTTGGGCTGACCGGCTTGTGCCAAAATGCGGGCCGCCCGCCCGTTACGTCCCTAAGGAACGGAACAAAAGCCACTCTCCCATCCACATGTAACTGCAGGTTATGGTTTTCTAAAGAGCCTGAGTCCACAGTAGTATTCTTCCCACTCTCTGACTTCGGAGGTGTTGAGGAGGCCTTATGACACTGGGAAGAATCCCGGGACTTATTTGGGTTTGTGGCCCATACCACACCGTTGCGCCGCCCCAGAACTGTCAGAACAGCGATCGTGGCGTCGACGAGTAGATTAAAAGTATAAAAAGGTGATCCATTTTCATTCAGAGGCTGATAGGGGTTATCGTTCTCCAGAGCCACCTGACCACCACGCGTTAGGACAGCCTCCATCTTTAGTCCTCCATCGGTGCACTGTTCAAGACCTGATACCAAGTATTCGCGACAGAACCCACGCCGTCATTCTTGGGGTGCGAAGTTCAAAGACGACTCCTAGGACAAACATCCTCGGAATCGGAATGGAAATGCCATTCCAGTCTTCCGAGAGAGGCGCAAGTAGAGTTTCCTCCGCAGTCGAATCACCACCTGGCATCTACTGATACGCCACCGACAAAAGCCAATACACTACTAGCCCTAATATAATCGCGCAGGTGCGATACAGCGCTTAGCTTGGCGCAATCTAATGTCTCCTCGCTGCACTGCTTCCACCAGCACTTACGTGAGGCCACTTAACTGCTCTGTTGGATATAAAACAAATGAACATTTCGTCATGTATCGCAATTTCTCCCATCTAGTAAACCCCGTGCAAGAGGATACCCTACATACTAGTAGCTCACCAAGCGCCCCACGCTTAGGAATTAGGATGGTCAATTTCCACAATCCTATTGTGGTTCGTCTTGAATTCCGTGCGTACCATATATTCATGTACTTTCGGTCTCCTGTAACCTTAGACATCACATTGGGACCATCCTTTGACAGAGGCCCTCGAAAAGCTTTGCTATGCCTTGGGCGGCCTCTACATGTGGGTTTTCTGTCTCATCGTCACACGACCGGAACTCACTGGCACGCGGCTCCGTACCAGGTGGGAGTTCGTGACCACTCTTGATTATGAGTTGCGCGTCATCCAAGGACGTCTGCCCTACCTGTGGACAATATGGGTCCGTAGTTACAAGACTCTTTTATTTCCTATGCCCATAAGCTTAGGACTGATTTGCCCTTTGAGTAGCTTTACTCCCTTACGCGCCTCGCCACCCTCATGGCCATGATCCTCAACTTGGTCGCCCTCAACATAACAACCCAGGGCCAAACGAGCTGTCACGTGTGTCCTGTGTTTACCCCCTACATCCACAGGCTAATCTCACTAATCACCAACCTAAGGTCATGACGACCTTCGGTTTCGTGAGCATACTTTCCTCCCGTGCACTTCAGCCCTAGAAGTAGACAACATGCCTTGCACATTCTTTGCTTATAATCTTTCCAGCTCTTTATATACATTACGTTTGCCTTCTCTTCGCTATTGATTATTCTCCGCGTGTAAGCATTCTACACTTTCAATCTTCAACCACCTTTCAGAGGATGTACTCATGGGCTTGTCCTATCAGCCTCGCTATTTGGAACAAGAATAAGATAGTTGTGGGACTCGCAGCCCTTGTATGGGTAGTCAACTTTGTGCTCCTCGTAGAAGGCAGGTCATTGAAGTCACTCTCCACTAGTCCGTCAGACGAACTGAAATACTGTCAAACACGGTCCATTTACAGGTGTCATTACAGTGAAGAATCAATCTCAAAATGTTTCCGATATTCTCTACTGATCCTTCCGTAGGTCCGCTCTGTATGGTTTCCTGAGGACAGGACATGCAACGCACCCGATGTCAGGAAGAACGAACCAACTATCGTCTCTATGTTCATTACCGACTTCGTCTTACTGGTCACAATGCTCGTTGGCTTGCTTCGCCTGCGTCGCCAGAGTGCGGGCGCATTTCCTCTGGGACGACTTCTCTGGAAACAGGTGAGGTTGTGGCATTTCTCGCATGGTCGCAACCACCTCCATCGGCTAATGTGATTTCCGTCCGAGAGGGTGTCCTTTGGCTCTTGCTTGCAACTGTTGCCGAGCTTCCACCAGCAGTACGTCCAGCGGGTTTTCTTACACTCTTTGTCACCAACCGCGGTTCTGCGTCATAGGTGTTCATCTGTCTGAAACTGAATGGTAATCCCTACCCATCCAAATTAATAGTGACGAACGTTGACTGTTCTTCCGAATACAGGGGCATTCAATCTTGTATGTCTTTCATTACTAGGCCAGTGAGAACATACCAGTTATTTCTCATGCATCCCTACAACACAGATGTTCTTGCTGCCCTCGCAAATCACGATGTCAGTCGCAGCAACGCGGACGTACCGCTCTCTCGCAGACATTGGCTGCGCCACTGACGTGTATGGCATTCTTTTCTTCCACTATTCTCCGTGCACAAGGTGATCGATGCCACCGTAGCGTGATGAACTTGAACAACACTCCCAGAATAGGTCGCCCAATTTCGAATGCCACATCGACTTTGACTATGCCCGCTCGACGAGTGGAGGTGGCCGTGCACACGGCCCATGAGACGAGCCCGACATCAGTGGCAAATGAAAATGTCATTTATATTGGCAAGTACCACCCAGAACAACTGGAACTTGCGAGCGTATATTCTCACGAAGACGTTAAGGGAGGAGTGTAGAAATGACCCCTCGAGTCGAAATGAGCTAGTTTACGAATCCCTGGTCACGATTCTGTAGTATGTATGTGGAATGCTATATATGTTTTCGAAATATTTAACCTTCTAGCCCCGTTTTCAATGCCCGAAAGATGGCGATATTTGCAGTGCGCCCCGCAGGGCTTTTCTAGCCCTTGGTCATGAGAGTGTCTTAGTCCCCCTTAGCAACCTTAGGACGGCGATTAATGAACATTAAGTAAAATTTAGCACGTTAAGCAATCCGGATAAAGCGGCAGAGACATTTCCTGATGCGGGTTAGAGTCTTGGACGACTGTGAACTTACCTTTTTCCTGGGCGCGACGCACCTTCAATGACACGGTGACACTATGGTGATCCTCTCAAGGGCGCTAAACGAGCCCCGCGCCACCGCGGCCCACTGGGACTATCAACCTGTTGTCCGCCTGCCGAAAAGATGAAAATTGGAAGATATCAGCTCCCAATTATGGGTGGGCGATAATAGTGCGGTGATCTTCTCAAGGGCGCTGATTCCGCTGAACGAGCCCGTGCGCTGCTAGAACCATCGACAGGTTATAATACTGAATACCGATTGGTTTCAAAGTGCTTAAACGGAGTATGTGGTACGCAGTCAAACTGCTGTAACGTTGAACGAGAATGGGCCCGGCAGAACTGCGGAAAGTGCTGCGGATGACATAGTAGTCAGGTCAGTGGGCGCTTGTGTTGTCTCGGCTAGAGGCTTGTGTGCCGGAATGTTTCCCGGGCGGCCCGGGCCTGCTACGCACGCCTGAGTCCGTTCCCGCAAATCCGCCACTTAGCCATTCCCACATGTAACAGCAAGATATGAGGAGCCCGAGTTCGCGTTAATATTGTGCCCACTCTCTAACTTCGGGAGTGTTGAGGAGCCCTTATGACTCTGGGAAGAATGCCGGGAGAAGGTGCGCCTCCGCAAATCAAATTACCATCACATCTTGCATCACATGCGGCTATGCGATACGCCACCATGTCCGACAAGGGTAAATACCTACGAATACGAGTACCGGTACGATACAGCGCTCAGCCTGGCGCAGTCCCATGCCTCCTCACTGCACCGCTTCCCACCGGCACTTACGTGACTGACTTTGGATATAAAACAAATGAATCATTTCATCACGTATTGCAATTTCTCTTGTCTAGCAAACCGCGTTCCACAGAATACCCCCATACCGGTAGCTCAGCAAGCATCCCACGCTTAGGATGGTCAATTTCAGCAATCCTGTTGTGGTTGGGGATGATTTTCGTGCGTACCATGTGTTTTTGGTCTCCTTCTGTGGCCTCAGACATCACATTGGGATCATCCTTTGACAGGGACACTCCAGGTTCTTTGCCATACCTTAGACGGCCTCTACATGTGGGTTTGCTGTCTCATCGTCACACGACCGGAACTCACCGGCACGTGGCTCCGTACCAGATGGGAGTTTGTGACCACTCTTGATTATGAGTTGCGCGTCATCCGAGGACATGTACCCTACCGGTGGACAGTATGGGTCCGTAGTTACAGGGCTCTTTCATTTTCTATGTCTGTATGTCTGGAGCTGATTTGCTCTTTGGGTAGCTTTACTCCTTTACGCGCCTCGCCACCCTCATGGCCGTGATCTTCAACTTGATCACCCTCAACATGACGGCCTCGGGCCAAACAACCTGTCAGGTGTGTCATACGTTTACCCCCCTACATCCAGAGGCTAATTTCATTACAACCCCAAGTTATTGTATACCTTCTGTTTCGTGAGCATACTACCCTCCTGATCATTTCAGCCCTACAAAAAAAAGCCGTGCACCTTTGTTTATAATCTTTACAGGTCTTTGTATACGTTACGTTTGCCTTATCTTCGCTATTGATTATTCTCCGCGTGTAAGCATTACGCTTTCAATCTTCGACCACCTTCCAGAGGAGGTACTTATCGGCTTGTCCTACCAGCATCGCCATTTGGAATAAGAATAAGATAGCTGTTGGACTCGCAGCCATTGTATGGACAGTCAACGTTGCGTTCCTCATAGAAGGTAAGTCACTCTCCGCCAGTTCGTCGGACTAACTGAAACACTGTCAAACACGGCCCATTCCCAGGTCTCATTACGGTGAAGAATTTATCTCAAAATATTTCAGATACTCTCTACTAATAATCCCGCAGGTCCGGTCTGAATGGTTTTCGGAGGACAGGAGCTGCAGTGCACCCGACGTCACGAGAAACCAACGAACCATAGTCTTCATGTTCATTACCGACTTCGTCTTACTGGTCACCATGCTCGTTGGCTTGCTTCGTCTGCGCTACCACGGTGCGGGTACATTTGGTCTGGGACGACTTCTCTGGAAACAGGTAAGGTCGTAGCGTTTCTCGCATGGCCGCAACCATCTCCATCGGCTAATGTGATTTCTGTCCGAGAGGGTGTCCTTTGGCTCTTGCTTGCAACCGCGGCCGAGCTTCCACCAGCAGTACGTCCAGCGGGTTTCCTACACTCTTTGTCACCAATCGTGATTCTGTGTCGTAGGTGTTCATCTGTTTGAAACTGAATGGTAATCCCTACCATCCAAATCAATGATGACGAAACGTTGACTATTCTTCAAAATACAGGGGCATTCAACCTTGTACGTCTTTTATTGCTAAGGGAGTGCAAGATCATACCAGTCGTTTCTCATGCATCCCTACAACACAGATGTTCTTGCTGCCCTCGCTAATTACGATGTCACTCGCAGCAACACGAATGTACCGCTCTCTCGCAGACTTTGGGAGCGCCACTGACGTGTATGGCATTCTTTTCTTCCACTATTCTCCGTGCCCAGGGTAATCGATACCATTGTAGCATGTTGGACATGGACAACGCTCCCAGAATAGGTCGCCCAATTCCGAATGCCACATCGTCTTGGACTATGCCCGCCCCACCCAGACGGGTGGAGGTGGCCGTGTACACAGCCCATGAGACGTACCCGACATCAGTTACAGGGGAGAATGTCATTTACATCAGCAGGTACCACCCAGAACAGCTGGAATGCGACAAACCTGAGAGCCTATGTTCTCGTGAAAAGCTAAGGGAGGAGTGTAGAACTGACCCACCAAAATGGAAATAAGCTGTCCCTAATCGCGATTTCGTAGTGTGATACTTGCAGGGCACCCCGCAGGGTCTTCTAACTTTTGTTCATGAGAGCGTCTTAGATGCCCTCAGCAATATTAGGACAGCAATCAATGTACATTAAGTAAGATTTAGCACGTTAAGCAACCCAGATAAAGCGGCCGAGACATTTCCTGCTGCGGTGATCTTCTCAAGGGGCGTTGAATGAGCCCGCGCCGCTGGAACCATCGAACTGGTGTCCGCCTGCCAAGTAAATGAAAAATGGATGACATCGGCCCCAGCTCCCAATTACGTGTAGGCGATAACACTGGGCTGATCTTCTCAAGGGCGATGAATGAGTTGCGCCGCTGGAACCATTAACCTGTTATCCGCCTGCAGAAAATATCGAAAATGGATAATATCGGCTGCAGTTCCCAATTATGTGAGCGATAATAGTGCGGTGATCTTCTCAAGGGCGCTGAACGGACCCGCGCCACTGGGGCCATCAACCTGTTGTCCGCCTGCCGAAAAATATGAAAGATGGATGATATCAACTATAGTTCCCAAATATGGGTGGGCGATAATAGTGCGGTGATCTCCTCAAGGGCGCTGAACGAGCCCACGCGCGCTAGAACCATCGACCTGTTGCCCGCCTACCGAAAGAATGAAAATGGATGATATCAGCCACAGTTCCCATTATGGATGGGCGAGCATCCTCTCGCTTTCTCGCCCAAGTCTTGCGGCTCGGAGCACATACCGTGGTAAGAAACGATTATGCCGTCCGTGTGGGTATCTATCCCAGTGTGGGAATCCTTGGTCCTACCACGAACAAAAGAAGCCTCGAAGGTAGCCTCGCGCAGGGTACCTAGTATCAAGCGTGCCGCGTGAACGTCTTCCATGCGTACTGTGTGCCCCGGTCAGGCACGCGCAGAACCCATCCAGGTCTAGCAGGAAGGCAGGGTCTTGTCTGGGCTCGGCGGTAATTGCTGTTATCACATGTCAGACGCGATGGCTTGTATGAGGACGCATGTGGCGAAGGCGCGAAGGGAAGGTGTGCCGTGTCGAGATGATGCGGGCACCAGCAGACTGAGCAGAGAATGAGCCTGTCCAATATGACGACAAGCACAGTGAAGCATGCAGCTTTGGCGTAGCGACCAACACGAATACCGTCACGTCGTAATGGCGAGGCCTATTCACACGAATGAGGGTCTAAGGGATACTATAGGAAGGGAGATGGGGAAGGGAGAAACGGGTGATGGGAAGCAGTAAAGCTTGGACCGGTGATCCCCGTCACCATTTGCTTTTGCTCCTGCTTCAATGGAACGCGGGCTGATAGTTGACTTTATAAACGCACGCCAACACTGAGGTCTGGACTTGCAGTCGCAATCTCTCCATTCTGTGTAAGACGCCCTTTAGAGGGACAACGGTGATGCGCGAGGGAAGCTTGACACTGATCTGATGGGGGCAGTCAGCACTTGTTTGATATGATAGCATGGGAAAAATGACCGCATACATCGATGTTGTGATGGGTGGCGTTGCGTAGCGCAGGAACGATATGCCATTGCTCCAGTGAGATTATTGCGGTATATGCCACTGTTTCCACCGTTGTATACGTATGAGCAGTTGACGTGTTGACGAACCGTAAAACCACTCGTTAATAGAAGGCCCTTCTATCAAAGAGTAGCACCTTACTGATAGGGGCAGTGGATTGCACGAGCATATGGATATGAATGGGGGTGACGGTGACAAGAGGGTATCCCGGGTATCAGTGGATAGAGAAAATTATCTACGCGCGAGAAGTTGAAGGCGTATGGTAAAGGTCACGTCACATGAGGACCTTCATGATCAGCGGCAAAATAGATCTACTCTGATGACCAAAACAGCAGGTAGACATTAAATGACCGGTAGGGAGGTGGATATCAACGTCATTCCGCCTTATGAATGAGCCAAGCTGTTCGGGAGAAATGATATGACGGAATGTGTTTCATCAAGCAAGAAGAGTCACATGGTAACATTGATCGTGGTGTCCCCGTGACCACTGACCAATTGTAGCCCCCGGTTTTCAAATGAAAGAGCTTCTGTCAATTGAATCGCTCGTGGCATGATCCGGTACGCATACATGTGAGCTCTCTTTCCTATACAGCGTGATGGGATATCAATTATGAAATTCTCTATCTCGGCTCGGTTTAGTTCTCTGCTTAGAAAAGCAAACAACGTGAATGAGAGGGTCTAGAGTGGGTGACTAGGTCGTCGCTCACTGGTCGCCCCCATCCAGGACCTGGCACCATCCGCACCACCCCGATCCACCCTACCCCGAAGCTATATAAGACACAGCGCTCTTCGCTCCCCACCCATCTGAAACAGTCCCCTTACTGTCATCAGACAATGCCTTCTAAGCAAGTCACCAACAACGACAACGCCGTGTACACTACCTCCAACGGTGCACCCGTTGCTCAGCCCTATGCTTCCGAGAAAATCGGTATCCATGGACCTCTTCTCCTCCAAGGTTCGTGCCGTTGGCTCTGACTCAGCGGACTGCTTCCATTCGCTTACGCCATTCATCCACAGATTTCCATCACATCGACTTGCTCGCTCACTTCGATCGTGAACGAATCCCAGAGCGCGTCGTACGCGTCATTGTATCTCGAACCTGTTACCATACATTCATATTTCGAGTCGCTTAGGTACATGCTAAGGGTGCGGGCGCGCATGGCTACTTTGAGGTCACGCACGACATCTCCGACCTCACATGCGCCGCTCTCTTCAACAAAGTCGGCAACAGAGCCCGCACTACCATCCGTTTCTCCACCGTCGGTGGCGAGTCAGGTTCGGCAGACACCGCCCGTGATCCCCGTGGGTTTGCCATCAAGATCCGCACCGAAGAAGGTAATCTCGACTGGGTCTTCAACAACACGCCTGTCTTCTTCCTTCGCGATCCCGCCAAATTCCCCCACTTTATCCATACCCAGAAGCGTGATCCTCAAACCCACTTGAAAGATCCAGACATGTTTTGGGTGAGTTTCCAGACATGGTTATGATTTGGTCCGGCTCGACAAAGCCGCACATATACCGCTAACGAGCGCTCATTTTACATTTCTTCAGGATTACCTTTCTCAGAACCCAGAGAGTATTCATCAACTTATGATTCTCTTCACTGACCGCGGCACCCCGGACGGTTACCATAACATGCACGGTTACTCTGGCCATACCTTCAAGTTCGTGCGTGAGGATGGAGAGTGGGTCTATGTTCAGATTCATGTTCGCGCTGATGGCGGGTTCAAGGTAATTTTGAGCCAGTTCGGCGCCCAAATAAAAATACCTAACTTTCATTCCATAGACCCTCGACAATGCAACTGCCGCTAAGCTTTCGGGGGAGAATCCCGACTACGGTATTCAAGCCCTGTTCAAAACCATTGAGAATGGGAAATATCCATCATGGACCGTCTATGTGGTAAGTACATCCAGTGTTACCTTATCTTCCACCGGCCCGTCACTCAAGACACCTATCTGTCTAGCAAACGATGACTCCCCAACAGGCGGAAACCTTCCGCTACAACGTCTTGGACTTGACCAAAGTATGGCCACATAGCGAATACCCTCTCCGCCCGGTCGGCAAGATCGTACTAGATGAGAACCCGAAGAATTACTTTGCGGAGATCGAACAGGCCGCATTTTCTCCATCTCACACCGTGCCCGGCATCGAGCCAAGTGCCGACCCGGTCCTGCAAAGCCGGCTCTTCTCGTACCCCGACACTCACCGTCACCGTCTCGGCGTCAACTATCAGCAGCTCCCCGTCAACGCCCCTGTCGTACAAGTCGCGAACTTCCAACGTGACGGGGCTGGAACGTTCGTTAGCCAAGGCGCTCGTCCCAACTATCAGAGCACCATCTCGCCGTTGAACTATCGTCCCAAACCATACGCGGACAAAGGGCACAAGCATGAAATTTGGGCTGGACATGCCCGTGCACATCTATACGAGATTAGCGAACGTGAGCAGCGCCCTCGTCGCCGATATGATACCACTCATTAGTTCTTACGCTAAATTTTCCGTTTCCGATCGTAGTGGACTTTGAGCAGCCTCGCGCTCTGTACACCAAAGTCTTGAATGACACGGACCGCGAACACCTCATCCAGAATATTGCAGGCAGTCTGAGTGGCGTTCAGTCGGCGGAGATCAAAGCGCGTCAACGTAAGTGATCATCATCGTTATCTCATCCTAACTTGTTTGGGACAATGCTAACGCCATTGTTAGTCGCCGTGTTCGCCGCTGTAGACCAAGGTTTCTCAGATGCCATCGCCAGGATCATCGAAGCGCCAACTGCCGCGCCACCCGCTGTTGCACCGGCAACTACAGTTGTACCCTTGAAGACTAACATCGGTCAGACAACGATATCATCGATCATATGAGGTAGAACTAAACCAGACACGCCTGAAATGTTGTACGATCGTATTCCGTGTATGTGACGACTCGGGGAGGAATCGGCTCTGCAGTAGCTTCTTGTTGTACGATCGATCCGGCACTCACTTGGAGCAATTAAAACATGTTCATGTATCTTGTGGTATCTCGACGTCTGACGCCAACATACCGGCGATTGCTGTGGCTGAAAATCGTGGAATGGGTACTAGAATGCGCACGGAACGTCACGATAGTGGGATCTTATAAGGTACGATAGGCACGCAGTATCATCGAACAAAAGGTGATGGTCACTCATGACAGAGACAAAGCTAGACGCCTATGGAGCACGGGGACTGCTGATGTAGATAACACGAATAATCATTCGGGTGGCAGAAAGTAATTATGAATCGCTGACCTTCACTGGCAGGGACACCAACGTAGGATCTAGGTCGTAACCCCACCAGTAGCTGGTAAAATCTAGGGTTCGACCGTACCGGTATTGGACAGTTACAGGACAACCTAAGAGACGACGTGTGGCAATGAACTTTTCAATCGCCTTATTGTCAGGCTCCAATGGGTGTGGGCCCTGTAAGGTGATATTTTGTAGTACGGGTAACACCTCTGTTACGCTTTCTCCGACGAGCTCATCCAGAGCTGGTGCAACAAGTCGAAACATTGTCTCGGATAGGACGAGATCCTTCACGGAGGTGAACAGGCGTAGAAGTTCCAGCCATTGGACGTTCTCTATGTCGTCTTGCCAAGATGGTCGATGATTTTGGATCTCAAGTCTACCCAACGTTGGGAGGGGTGACAAGGCTGACTTGTAGAGCTGTGCAATTGAGGAAAGCTGCCAATCCGATGGTATGCAAGAGATTCGAAATGATAGCTTCTGAAAAAAGGTGATGGCGACATTATTATGACAGAACTCTAGAGATGCACCATCGGCTGCCTCGAATTTTCCTGTGCGACTGAGGAAGTGGCGAAGCTGTGGAGTGTTGAATACTAGTTGATTGAAGAATATTATACCCATACTGTCGGGCGGAGGGCAATCAATTCTGGATAGGATGTCCTCTAAGTACTCGGCATCACCCTTGAATAGTAACGAGGTAAGAGCGGGGAGGACAATGCGTGGGAGTGGAGGCCGATGTTGGTTTCCTCGGTCAGCTCGAGATCGAGGGGATTGGTATAGAAGCTCAAAGAATTTGAGCTTAGTCAACGTGGACAGGTTGGCAACCATCACGTCAGGGGAAGTGTATCCGGAACGGGGAATGTGATGAAGGCAGAGCGTGACGAGCTCAGTGGTGGATACAAGTAGTTTCCCTAATCTGGGAAACGAAATACCCCCCATGTATAATATTCGTAAACTTGGAGCAGATCCGCCCAAAAACGAATCGGGAAGTACGGGTGAACTTTCGTTTGTCGAGAAAAGACCTAGGTGTGTCAGCGCCGGGAATGGTCTGGTTGCCGCCAGTCTTTTCAATAACGAATTTGGAACACCGTAGATGCGTATTTGACCCACGCGATCGATTTGATTGAGCGCGGCCGTGATATTAGTGACACCCCGCAGGGGCGACTTCCCGGCACGGTGATGGGCATAGATGTAAATGGGCAACGCTGGCCAGATATCGAGCGACTTCTTTACTGGTCTACTGTTTGTACAAAGGAGTTGAAGATCCAGGCGATGTGGCGAAGCGAACACGATGTGTCGCCATCGTTTGCACACTTGCACGAGCGTATGCCATTCATCTTCATCTGTTGGTCTCACGAAAAAGGCATAGGAATACACATGAGTTCGTGCCAGCACATAGGCGAATATTTCTAGAAAGACTTCGTCGGGGAGTACACTGATGGTCGTCGCGTGTGGGCATAGCTGGTCTGAGCCTGCACCGCTCACGTTAGTGACGAGTCAAGAGGAACCCCGACGACAATCACGGACCTCGCCTTGCTCCAACCGAAAACAACGTTTGTTGACGTGCAATATGCTTTCCCGCCTTTGACCGCTGGACAGTGGGCATGAGCGATGTGCCTGAGTACCTGGTAATTGGAAGTGGGTCTACGAATCTTGACAGGAAGAAAAAGGGCGACTGGAAAGCGGTCAAGTAAGGTCCTGAGGCCTGATGTTAAGACGCACTCGTCGAAACCGATAGGAACTCAACCTTGAGACTGGGAGGATGTCGTGGAGTAGTCACCTTTATACTGTGGCGATGGATCCCAAGACGGGACCACGCTGTGAGTTCGAAAATGGAAGGAAAAGGGGGATAAACGCGACACACGCTTCCCTACTGTTCGTTGAGGGCGCGGTCCTCTTTTATATTCACGAGTCTGTTGATTACATGCTGACTGTACTACTTAGTCTAAATGGGGGTAACAGAGAACAAGGAAGACCGAAAGGGAAAGGCACGAGGCTGTGCGTCGGTGACAGTTGGCAGCGAGCGCGAGGGGCGAGTGGCAGGTAGTGGCTGCCATGCACAGTGGATGAGGAATCTGAGGCCAACGCGCGGCCTCCCTTACAATACCGTTCCTGACCTTGAGAATGTATTGTCCATCTATGCTGTGTATTCCGCACAGCCACCACCATCGTACCGCCACACCGCCGCATCGGTCCATGAGGAGGCGCCTGAATCCAGAAAAAACAGCAGTCCATTACCCTCAGAAGTGGCTTGAAGGAAGGTGTGTTACTTACCCCTAAAGCATGTGGGTAAATACAGCATTGAGGCCTTGAGGCCTGGAGGTCCTCTACCTACAGTCGACTCTGTCCCAAGGGGCTCTCGGTCCGTGGTTCCGTGACCGGGGGTTAGGTAGGTAGTCCATCATTAGGTCATGATATGAAAAAAATCAACCCCCCTTGCAACCCCCCAAAATTGGGAATTTGAGCTCTGTTCTTGGTCATGATGGCTAGTCATTACATTGGCAATAAACATAGCTTGAAGCTTTAAAGCAATGGAGTAAGGTATCATGCTACTAGAAATGCTTGTGCCCAAAGTTGAATTAGCCATATATGGCTATATAGTTAGGTAATCACACTTACATCGGAAATGTCTGGTGCGAAAATACATTATCATGGCCAATCTAATCTAATCATACCTGATATAGTAATGTGCCTGATTACATAGGTAGGTAGTCCATGTCTAAGAGCCAGTTCCAAAAGAACCAACCTGCAGTCTTTTTTTTTCATTCCAAGACCCCCTTGCTCTGTCCTAACCCACACCTGACCCTGTGACTCTCTGGTATGGATTCATTACAGTGCTTACCTGCTTCCTAGAGAGGTGTTATCAACACTCGGCACGTATTCTTATGAGTTGAAGGGGAAACCACTGCTAGTACAGCAGTATGATGTTGATTAGTCTCAAACTTGAAAATGAGGATATGGTACGTCATTGGCTGTTGGGAAGTAGGCAAATCCGGCCCAGCAAAACTGCGCCCTCAGTACAGGCCTCAGTACCAGAGTAGTACCAGTAGGTCCAGTCACTGCGGAAACGAGTTTATAATCCGCGCACTTTATCGTATGATTACATGATGTAAAGATATCCTTTTCCAACATGTCTTAGTTGACATAATTTTATCATTCTGACACAGAAGAGAATACAGATTGACACCATAAAGACACACAGCTTAGCCAATATTTGCACATGTGGCTTATTGCATTTGGACATAAGCAGACATGGTTTAATTGTGAGATTTCTCTAGGATTAATGATTGCTTAGATTGTGTTTTTGCACAGATTATAATGTCATTAGGGTATGCTTAGAGGCAAGATAGAAGTCGGTATATGCACCCACAAATACTGACTTCTATCTTGTCTCTATGTGTGATACTCGTCTAGAAAACTACCCTCTCACCCCCTTCTCCTACCCTGCCATGAGCTACAACTTCCCGTCGACCCAAAGACATCCAACAGGTGCTATGCCATCATCCACCTCCCAGGGAAATCAGTCACGTGACGGCCATGGTGGACATGCCTCCATGCAGGGGTGACCTAGGCCCCTTAGTGCCTTCAGCGAATCGGAGACACATGATGGTGATACTCCTTACGCCAGCTCAATGGTCAGCAGGGATGTGCGGACTAGAGAGGGCAGCTTTAGATGGGTTGGTGACAGTGCCAGGCCATTAAACGTGAACTCACCTCGCCCCTAGTCACCATCTAATAGCTCCTTTGGTGGCACTCCAGAGTACCCTTACCAGACCAGAGGAGACATGTATAACAGGGACAACAGGGACCTAAGATGAGTGAGCGTTGGTGTATCACTAACAGCATATCATCTCACTTACCTCCTCTGTAGATGCCATCTGAAGGGTGCCCAGGCTTTCGGACACCTTCTGACTGCTTCCAACCCTTCCATGAACCGAATGAAGCATTAGGTGAAGGCTCTATACCCTTGGAATCTGTAGGGCCAGATCAGTCATGGGGTTTCAATTCCTACCACCATTCATCAGTCCAGAGTCCAGACAGTAACACAGGACCATGTCCTACCTGGCAGGGTGATAACGTGATGGGCAGCTACTGGCCCTTGTACCCAACCCAGGTCCACACAGGTTGGTCAGAAGGGCCATATCCCAACCAAAGCTTGGAATCCCTGCACCGATCTATTGCCCAGATAGTTTCCGAGGTTAAATGGATGTCAGCGCAAGTAAATGAGACAAATAAACAAATCCTTACCCATATGGATGCATTTGAGAACTGTATCAACATGCTTGAAGAGACCATCAAAGAAACAAATACCAGTAGGAACCATGCTAAGAAAAATGGTGGAGGCCCAAGACCTACTGTGAAAAACCATCCCTTGCTAAAGGTTAGTCTTCAGTTCAGATCGTCAGTAACAAATGACTGACGTCAATAATATTAATAGCCCTATGTACACGATATGTTCTTTCAGCTGTGTAGCATGGATATGAATGGAGAAATAGGAAGCCATACTGACGAACTTGTTGAGATAGAACTGCTTGAAAATGGCACAGCATTTCGTCTTGAGGGCAAGAGGGAGATCTGGCATCCAGCATGGAGAGGAGCAATCAATGACAAAGTCAATGTGCAATTCATTAACGCAGTCGTGGAGTGCATCTGGCAAAATGAAGAGGTAAGTAGATATATCTCAAAATCATGACGGCGTACTGATATGTGGCTAGCGACTTCAGGCCAGTAACAAGGGGGAGTTAGAGGACTGTGACTTCAACAAGTGGGCTATCACAGATTGCACGAAGATCTACTGGAGAAATTGTTGCAAACAATGACTTTTGCGAGATGACCCCGACAAGCACGATGAACATTTGATCGCACAAAAACATCGATCGCGTTGAGCTGGTGTAAGTCCCGCTTCTATATTCGCAACAGTTGTTAGATAATTGTGAGTAGTGTACGAACACACGCTGCTACGATCTGTCTCGGGATCATTATCGTGATAGCGATTGAGTGGTGTTCTGGTATTCAGGTAAATCAGCAGAGGGAGCAGTGCTCTACCTATGTGTCAGGAAGTCTTGCAATAGGACTGAAGATGGTCCTAAGTCGAATGAAGTTGCTGATTGCCTAATAAGGCAGGAGACCGGACCGAGAGGGCTGGGACAGGTGGTGTGCAGTCAAGTTGATTGATGTAGCTCAATCACTAAGCTTCAAACGACTTGTGAATGAACACAAGTCAAAAGTAAATGATCTGAAGAGAGGAGGGCCTTGTATGCACACACAAGAGGTTCAAAGTGAATGAGACGAAAACTGAGTTAACTCAGGCTTAGGGCCTAAGTTCAGTACTAATGCGAGTATAAATACAAGTATACTACACGGCTGGTTATGATGACAAATCAGTCTGGCAAAGTGAATGACTAAGCTGACTAAGTGTGATCAGTAATGCTGAGTCAGTAATCAAGTAGGGACAGTAATCAGTCAAGTAATCAGACAAGGAGACTAGCAGGCAATGAATCAGCAAGTGACAGAAGTATAGTAAGCGAGCTGATGAATCAACAAGTAATCAGTAAGTATTCTGACAAACAGATGACGTTGAGCTGAATAACAGTATAATCAGTAGGTCATGAGAACAAGTACAATGACAAAGGAACGGTAATCAGTATAGTAATAGAGCGACAAGAAGGAGAATATAGCAGAAGGTTCTGGAAGTCACATGATGTGACATGTGATCAGTCATGTGAGTGATCACCTGATGCAGCACCTGACCAGTCATGTAACTGATCGTCTGACAAGGCATGTGATCTGTCATGTGACAGATCATGTGAGGGTTCTGAGGGTTCTGATGAAGACGCAAAAGGCAGGGAGTCCCAGTGATCTGACTGGGGGGTACAGGTAGGGATACAGGAAGGATCCATGGGAGGACCAGGGCCAGAGCTTGTAACACATGCCGACAAGTCGCAAGCCAGGACTGTACACACGAGGGCATCCCAGTCAATGAAGGGATGGCAATGCTTGATACTGACTATGCAAGCGAGCCACAAACATGTGGGGAGGAGACGGACGATATGAAGAAAAGGTGTGAGAGCACAGGCTTGGGGAATGACTCATGGAAGAACATAGGCCATGCATGGAGGAGCCCTGATGTGAGTAATCATATTGATATGTGAAGCCTATGATAACTTACCTTAATGATACAGTACATGGCCTTTATCTGTTGGCTGTCGTTTCGGGCTTACAGACAGACGGCCATGCCAGTGAACAGTCGGTCTGGTGAGCCCTCCAAGAAGAGGCGACACACAATTGCCAAATCTGTCAAGAACTATCGAAAGGATTTTGACCCATCGCCATCTGAACTAACGGAGCACTTACCTTCATTGCAGAAGAGCATACCATTCAAGTCGATGGTAGCGCAATGGTGGCTAGAGGACAACCCCGATTTTGAGACCCATGATGTAGGTGGTGAGTGGCTTGTGGGCTTCTATCGACACCTTAAGGAGGATGAGCTACATCCGACCGATTGGGAACATCTGAAAGAACTCAGTAAGTGGCATGAAGAGAAGGAAGAGGAATCGTCAACCAATACGCAGGCCCTTGCAGGACCATTGTCTCAGATAATGCGTAGTTAAAAAGTCTCTCTATTCTCAAACAAATGAAACATAGCCTCATCGCACTATAAAATTCACTGTAGACAAACGTTAGTACGATAATCACCCAATCATGCTTATAATATGCACCTTTGCTAGATCCACCGTTGCCCACACCTTTGTCCTACTTTGCCCAATAGAAACTGTCGTTAGCACAAGCTGTCCTTGAATCCAGTTCGGGTCAATGAGAGCCGGAAAATGGACATCATATTCGCCGAGTTCCCATAGATGGACGTTCATGGCATGACTAGATATGTGTTGTAGACTCGGATTAGTATGGGTATCCTCAGTACTAGTGACTAGGACAATACTTACAAGTCATCCCATATGCTTTCCCTTTTGCCGGACCACACTTTGAACCATTGCATTCACGCAAACCAAAGAGGACACCCAGTCCTCTGAAAGTCCTGATTAAATTGAAAAATCTCCAATACTTCTCCATATGCATGGATCGGGGAAAGACTTGGAACGACTACATGGACGAATGAGGACTTGTTCCATCCGACTGTGCGAGATGCATAGTAGTGTTTCCCATCGACAACAACATGTTCGAAGAACTCTGCCGTATTTTGGAGGGGTAAGCTGTTGGGCAGGACTGCATGATCTGAGCAGCAGTGGACAGGTGTTAAGGGGAACCTGGAAGAAATTGTGTTAGCAAGGAGTTGGTAGGTTTCTGATGACATTGTCTTGATCTGGGATCGTGGACTGAGGCTGTATGGTATGCCTGCTGTTATCGACGATAAGCAAGTCATCATAAGTTTGACGAAAGGGGCGTGTATATACTGTCTGCTTGTTTATCATCAAGGGCATGTGACAGCACCGCAAGCCCTGCGACTGTTCCCTGCTCCTTGTCTGTAGCATGAAGCATGATCTCTGCGACATCATGGGGAAGCGATTGTGCGGGGTAAGATTGGAGTGTATACATCTGAAACAGATTAGAGTCAAGTCTGAATGAAGTCTGAGATCACTCACCAGACAATTTATATGACACGTCTTCTGAAACTCACAGAAAAACATGGTCTCGAGCTCGCCATGGCTGTGGTTATTGGACTTGTAAGATTTCAATACCTTGTTTAGCTGCTCAAATAGAAACGTCCAAAAGTCATGCAGAGGACCAAAGTTGCAAATGCATTCGCTTATGTGCATTGCATAGTGGTGGTTGGGCTTGATAACACCCGATCCGTACAGCTACATAGGATATAAGTAATACATGTTAGTGACTTAAATGCAACAACTAGATGGACTTACCAAGAGTAGCTCTGTGCAGTAGTCCCAGATGAAACCTTCCACAATGTCTATGTCAGTGTCAGTCAGCCAAGAACGAACTAAGATGCGGAGCATGGAACAAAGCTTGAGGAAGTTGATGGGGTCGTTGGGATGAAGTGAAAACTTGTCGTTGCCGACATGGGGGCTGGGTTCATCGTCCTCCCCGGGGGGAGGGTGTCCACATTGTGTTCCCTCTGGGAGTCCTTCAACAATCTGTGAAGCTGCCTTTCACTTGCCAGCCTCGAGTTTTGATTGTTTCAGCAAGGGTCCAAGAGATAGACCATATATGCACCTTTATTTCCGCCTGTTTAGCCCTGTTCGCAGCCACTACTCTTGCCTTCTCAGCCTGTCGTTCTGCTTCAATCTCCAGCTTCTTTTGCCTCTTTGTGTCTGCTGCTGCCACCCACTGTTGAGCAATCTGAGTTTTGACAGCTGTGTAGGCTTCTCTTCCTTGCTTTTTGGCCTCAGCCAAAAGTCTGCTCTCCTCTTCTTTCTGAGCAGCTTTGCGTGCCTTGTCTGCTTCAATCTCGGCGATGGCAGATACCCTCCTGTTTAAGACCTCAGCACTTCTGTGTGCAAGGAAAGACTTGCTCCAGAGTTGAGGAACCTGATGCTTTGAGTTATCCTGAGAAGGAAGTTAAGTGTAGAGTACGCACCGCAATTGGGCCGTAGACAGTTAACAGCAACAGCCATTGGTCGGCTGTAAGAGATCCCCCAGATGGTACACTGATATCAGTCAGGAGCTTACCAAACGAAGTAGGAACAGTGAACTGGGTAATTCAACATGTTAATGCTGTGAAACTTGAAGGAAGATGGATGCTTACGTCTGCGAGTATCATATGGAAAGCGTCTAACTCATGGTTAGGACGAAGGATCTTGTGTTGGACCCATATTCCATAGAAGTGTGTCTTGACAAGGCCTACATGCAATCAGCGCATAACAGGATCTCTCCAAAGGCGATGTCGCATACCTAGAAATAGGTTGTGCATCGGGTCGATGACAACCTGTTGTACCAAGTCGAAGTATGGGAGACGAGAGAGTTGTGTGTATTGACTTGCATGATCTTTGACAAAGTTTTTGCAGGCATTTGGCATTGGAAGTTGATGATATGCCTCCCCAAGTCAATGTTGTTCTTCGTTGGTTCACCGGGGAAATGCTGAGGGGATTGAGATGACGGTGTTGCAGGTAGAGATAGATTACACACCTCTATCATGAAAGGCTGCTACTTGAGCCTTGTCCCATGCCGATATCCAACAGAGAGAGCAAAATTTGTTGTGAGAGTGTGATGCAAAGCCTCCAATTTTATGGGCAGCTGGTTTGTCGCATACAACCACCACAAGGACAACACGTACTAAACGGCCTGCATTGGTCAAAACATGGACATGAGGCGATAAGTAATGATCCACTCACCCTCTGGTCTCAACTCTGTTGGAAGTTTGATGCCATCTTTCCATAGCTGTAATAAATCCGAGACGATAGGATGTAAGAAGCACTGGATTTCATCTGGCATCTGTTCCTTAGGGCCAGGGATGATACTCATGCACAGAAGGTTTGCAGTGTGGTACCTAGGTAATGGTGGGCAGTGTGTAGAACAGAACATAATGAAAGATACCGAAACTCAGGTGGTAAGTTGCAGATGGAGAAAGAGGTTGGACAAGACGAATGAGAGGGTGCAATGTTGCTACATATGTACAAAAACCTGATAACAAATTACACAGAGTGGAGTGAGGAATCAAATAAAACGTACCAGTCTACGCCAAGATTAACTCCTATGCAAAGCTTGCCATCAGGTCTGTTCGCCTCATGTGGAAGGTTGGAAAAGAAAAGGGAACCATCGGGTGCCCTGAGATTTAGCCGGCACATCTTACCGTCGAAGATATTGGTATACTCCCCAGACTTACATGGCTTAGTGCACCACTTGTCCAGCAATGCCTCAACCCCAGGCACATGTAGGATTGATTTTATTTGATCCGAAAGTGGGAGGTAGGGATACTTGATCACGGGCATTTTGACCGCACGGTGATTGCCTCGCCTCATGTGATCGGGTAAAAATAGGGCTATGTTGCATGTGGAGCAAGCTTCACACATATGTTTAGAGCTGGCAGATGGAAATACGTCATGGCACTTAGGACAGACGGCCAATAATTCAATACAAGGGTCCACGCCGAGAGTATGTGTAGCTGATTGGAGCATGATGAAAGGAGGTGTGATAGTCGAATTGCAGAATATAATTAAGCGTGCCAGGAACACAAGGACCGCATTGCATGTGACGCGGGGGAGATAGAACTGGAGATGGAGCCACAAGACGATCACATAGATAACCAATAGATAGTCCAGGATCTCCTTGACGCATGTATTCTCTTGTCTGCTAGCACCATGATACTCAACAATGAATGGGTCTGGGTTGTCCTCTTCAGGATCAGAGACCATAGAACCGGGGAATATCGTCGAGAAATCAGCCCCATAGTCATGATTTCCCATAGGTGGTTCTTCAGGGCGATCATCCTGATCTTCATGTTCATATTTGCCATTCTCATAATCCGGAACTTCTTGGGCAAGCTGAGAGTCTACATCGAAAGAGATGTGATGGGGAATGTGTGAGCCGAAGATGTCATTAGTGGCAGCCACAGTTGAGTTGGTGTCGTTGTGTAGTGTTGCCTGTTGGAACAAGGAGTTTGACGTGTGACGGGGTTCGAGAAGCTCAGAATAAACGAGTGGGGTGGCTGTATGGTGTAAATTGATAGGAAACGTTGATGTAGATGGGCCTGCGATATGTTCCGCAGACAAAGGGGTATGCCTCCACTCGTTTTGATGCGAGATAGTTAGATTTTTTAGCCGGGATCTTTCATGATTGAGTTTGACTTGCGGTGAGACAAGCCTGCCATCGCAGCTAGTGCAATAACAACAGATGGGCATATATGTGCTTTGTACATTGAGGACAGTGTTGCAATGAGTGATGAAGGTGTCACAAAAAAAAATAAGTTAAAAATTTTGATTTATTTTCGGTAGCACAACATGACATAGACATGATACAGACAGCGACATGACATAGAAGCGACATGACACAGACAGTGACATGACACAGAGACCAACATGACAAAGAGGTGCCCCGACACAGAAGGCAACAGGATGGAAGCAACATGAGATACAAGTGACATGGCACAGACAGCAAAAAATTTGCAACAAAATTTGACGGGGTACTACAACTTGGGGTGTTTCGACAGACCACCCTTCACCTTCTCTTCCTCTGCCTTTCTCTGTAGAAACACAAATGATTTAAGGGATTTAGTATATCATGAGCTTGAGTGAGACTTACCTTGTTCGCACCAGGTATATTCTTTGTGGTGTGCATGCTCCCGACCTTCACAGCTTCGAATTTGCTCTCAGGCTTGGTCTCAGAAAGAACCTCCTCCATGTCGCGCCTGAGTTGAGATGGCATAAGATCGGCAGGCCTGATGCCTGGAGGAAGGGAGTACCTCCCCGGAACTGTCGATGAAGGATGAAGGGCCAGGGTACGATTGGGCAAGGAATATTGAGGAAGCGTAGGTGTAGACAAAGAGCTCAGGACGGGGGCTGGTGCGACCGTTATATCTATGGTCTGATGAGCTCACTTTGTTAGTACAGATGGAATGATAATAAAAGAAAATGTACCACTTCCCCACTCGAAGCAGGGGTAAAGGAAATACAAGTGTTTGCATTGGGATGAGCAGAAACGACGAACTTGTAGAAGTTGCAAGAGACGATAGCTGGAAGCATGGTGGTGGGCAAAGTCAGAGAACGAGCAACTTGAAAAAAAAAAAACTCACAGCACATTTATCGCTAAGCTGACATGATCAGAGTCAGAAAACAGTCTTGAGTGCATTATCCGACTCTGCTTAGCATAGGATAAGAAACAAGTGGGGGGGCAGAAAAGAGTGGGCGGAAAACGAGAAGATTATGCATATTGGCAGTAAAGACGATGTTGGTTTTGAGTCGGAAAATTTGTGGCATGTCTCCCCAAATCCATCAGTTCGGTTTATGATCGGAATACCCCGACTTTTCCGACAAACTCAGCTTAGGTTGTCATTATATAATATAATCCGCGCGGTTTTCGGTCAGCAAATAAACTCGTTTCCGCAGTGAGTACTGTTTGGGTTTGAGAATTGTTCGGGGGCTTGCACCGGCGGATAACGCCTAGTGTGCTCCTACGGTAGATCCACGACTTCGCACTTCAGGCTCCACAGACCATGTATAAGTGAGAGTCGAGCTCATCCGGCCCACACGCATGTATCTCATCAATTTCTTATATCATGGGCTTTTTATCTGGCCTTCAATTCGGACACGAATGAGCCGTAAAAAGTCTGTAAAAGTTCTTTGCGCCCACGTGAACTCTACGCAAACAAACAGCTTGTGATTGCCAGGGAACCAGTTTACATTGTATCCCACTCTCTGGCCCGTGAATGTCGGGAAACCACTGCTACTCTGGGAAGAGCCGGAAAACAGGTATGAGCGGTGTTCCTCATAAGACGGACGAGTATTGTAGTGCTTCGTAGGTAACAAGGGAGAATGTTGGAAGTGGACTGGACTGAGATGCCGTGACGGTGTATATGTTGATGATCAGATGTCTCAGCCACGCTGCCTCGCTTCGCTTACACGACTTCCTCCGCAATTGCCGTGATCGCCACTGTAGCCCAACTCAATTTCGATCACTATACTGTATGGTGAAGGATCATCAGTGTACAACTTTTGCGATTGGATGGATCATTGATCGTGTCAGGCGCGTAAAATGGGACGTTACTGTAATGACACCCTCGCGACGTCTCTGTCCAACTTTGGGAGGCACAGTGTGGGCACGCCGAAGGATTGACACCATGTGTGGAGCATTCTGCTTTCTTTCGTGGCCGTACAGGGCGCCCGCACCGCCCCAGATCCGTGGCCTCTCACGATAATCTCGAAAAGATTGCGCCCATACAGCACCGGCCTTGGTAAGGGTAAGGAATGCGCCTGTCATGCACACATCTTATGGGCGCTGGAGCTACTGCGGCTGCGGCTGCGGGAAGAGGACCGAATCCAGAGGGATGGTCATTTCATCAGAATTTCCCATGGATGTGTACTGTACCGTCGTGGAGACTGCTCCAACTATTCTACACTGACCATGGCGAGGGTAAGGGAACGATAGTCCTTCCATATGCTCACAAGAATACATGGGCCTCGGTAGATCCTCTTCGGAAGACTGATGACCTGTTTCCAAGTGCGCGTCTGAGTCATCTATCAAAGAAGGGAAGACATCTGACCCAGGTATGACTCACCGGCAATCCAGGAAAGGACGAATTAAACAGTGACATAACCACCTGTGCCTTGAGGATAAAAAGAGGGTAATGGGCGAGGCGTTGCAAACATCATTTCATCCCACCGCCAGCTGCAGTATAACAGCACCCACGTACACTTCCCGATGTGTTCACGAACTTGTACCACCCCAAAATCAGGCGTTCCCTCATCGACCACATGCAGGCTTTCAAAGCTGCTACGTGCGCTTAAACGCGGCCCCTCGACATCGACAAAGGCATCAACCAACGATTCGGGTGAGTGATAAACGACACATTGAAGCTCACAGTTACTGACTGGGCGCATTAGATTCCACGCTCATCACACCCTCACTGCTCCCCGAGAAGCTTGAGGGTGAATATGCATCCCAGAGCGTTGCTGACTTCCCTACATCGCAAAAGACGGCCTCAAAGGGACGTTTCTGGGCTGGGGCAACAACGCACGCCCTATACAAACAGTAGATACTGTGATGATGGAAGTCCTGATAGGCCAGTTACGATGTTCGGGGAGTAGTGGGAATCCTTAATTATTTGATTACGAGTCCGTTTTCTGTGGAATCAGTTATAATATTGTGCACCTTATAATTGAGGGCATCGAACCGCATCGAACCAAGTTAAAATGGCAGAGAAAGATCGAAACCATGCCATAATTGCCCGAAATCGACGGTTGGACTTGACTGAGCTCCGTCGGGAAATCAGAAAGTAAATATTGCCTGAGGGGGGTGACCATGAGACGTTGCTGGAGTAGGCATTTGTGTTATGCCTAGGAAGGACACAGTTAGTTTCTGTGACGACAACGGCACTGTATTTTTCATGGAAAGCGGGCGGTGTTGTTGTCGGAAATCATCGTCCATGGTGGTTATGCGGCGAGAGAGAAAAGGGCGTGCGAAAGTTAGGCCACGTGGACATGATCGGGCGCAATACGCCCTCTTCCTCGCCGCTGACACCCACAACGCCGACGCTCCTTCCCCTTCTCTTTGCCCACTATGGAGTATGATCGAAAATCCGCGGTATCGTCCTTCTATGGCGGCCGCAGATCCTCCATAGATGCCCTCAATAGGGACTACCCTGCTCCGGCCCCGACATCAGATCAACGATCCCGTCGAGACTCGGCTTCATCATTTTTCAATCCTGTAGCAATGGCCAACCTTCCGAGAGGCGCAGCAGAGCCTTCCCGCGTACAAGGTGCTGGATATAACCGGATGTCGTTCTTTGACGCTGGGCGTGAGGAACCAGTCAAGGGCGGACATGACGAGTATGAACAACCCAACGAGGGCGGCTGGGATGTCTACGCGGATTTCAACAACGCAGGTCCCCGTTACAGCAATGCGTTTGGCCTCGGTCAAAACGAAGCAAGGTGCGTGAATGTCGCCCCATCACTTTAGGGCCCCGTCTCACATTCTCATGTAAAGCTATCAGCCAATCGCGCCGCCTCGCTCTGCGAAATTAGACGAAGAGGCCATTCAGGGACCCGTGGAGATGGTGACGGTACCTGCGCTCGGTGCCGAGTGGGGAAAGGACGAGCTGAAGGGCATGACCTCGCGCGCGCGGAAAGAGGAAAGGTCGGAGAGATTCAAGGTAAAGTGGAAGGCGTTCAACCGTGGACAGTATGGCATATTTGGCAGTAAATGGCTCACCCGCCGCACGGTCGTATTCATCATCTTTGCGCTCTGCACCGCGTACGTGGTTTTTCCCCCCCTCGCGTTTGTGCACCATACATATTTTGGTCATGCGTGCTCTTTCTCTCGTTAGCATCGGTATCACCCTTGCCTTTGTCATCCCGCGCGTACCCGGCTTCGCCATCAACGGGTCACAACCTCTCACGGCCGCATCAGGCTATTTTAACAGTTCCATCCCGGCGGAATTTAGCCGTGCTCCCGCCAACTTCTCCTTCGCAGGAGCCATATCCCTCCAAGTCGACACAAATGCGAACTTCCTGCCGCTCGTTTTCAATTCCCTGGATGCGCAGGTGTATGATCTTGACTCGTTCCGTCAAGTCGGAAAGGGTCATTTGAATCATACCAAGCTCCCTGCAAAGGCATTTACGGTCATCCAAATGCCCCTTAACTTTACCTATCTGGCAACTAATGATAGTGATCTGACATGTCAGCTAAAAGCTCTCTTTTGCTTGTGATTTGCTCACTAAGTGGCCGATCTCCCGTAGGGATCGCCTGGTACAACGCTTGCAGAAATAAGATTCAATATACGAACGGAACCCGGCCAAGTCCGTTCTCATATTTTCCCCCATTCAGCAGCTTACCCGTAGCCAGGTCTTCAATTCCGTCTCAACATTGACATGAACATCGCTGGCCTTCCCACCAAGCACTCTACGGCGACAACAGTTACCAATGCGGCATGTCCCATCGAACTCCCCGCTAACGCTGGATGAAAACAGCTTGTTCCTCATCGTAAGGATCTGTGACACGTGTTGGTGAATATCTCTCGGATCTACCCACGTCTCCTTTTCTACGCGACCCTGTGCTGCATGGATACGGATTTGGACATATTTGATGATATTTGCTCATGGACTGTACAATCGTTTTACTGCATTACTCCTACCATCTTTTCGCCCCTTTGCTGCTTATAATCCATCACACATAGTAGTGACATTTCGACGTTGGCATTGCAATAATTTCTGAGCAGGACGTCTCCGACGAATCTTATGTTATCAGCGTTCTCAGAGTCCAAACCTTGTGCTTATCGCGTCTGATTTGTTATGAGGACTGAGCGGACAACGACAGGGTTAATTTAATAGGAGGTTCAACAGGCATCTCGTCTATCGCGGGCAACCTACAGGTCCGCATGCTCTTTTTTTACGGGAAAGTTCAAATGACATGTCCAGGGAATGCTGACAGACGATTCAACCAATTTGACAATTTGGCAATCAAGGACTTGGACGTAATGACCAATGGTCAAGTTGTGCTGTGACTCACCATCTGCCGGTCACCGGTAAGCGGTAAGACTGCGGTAAGCCGAACAACGGAAATCCATACCTCATGCGGTAATGCGGCTGCTTCTAGTCGAGCCCGCGCCGCATAAACAAACATGCGTTCCTCTGCCACGTTCGTCGCTGGCATACGTGTTATCATACCTCCGAAAGGGCAAAGTACTTGTAAGACCACTTCACGAGGTTTTTGGTTCTGGTCTCTGGGAGGGAGCCCCGTTTTACGACATGATAATCATCTTTTCTGAGGTCGGGAGATTTGGCTCACGCTTGCCCTGCCGATCTAGACTCTGGTGCAAGTAAGTGACAGCACACCATTGAAACGAACACACCAACATAACACCAGCCGGTTGGGTTCCGAGACACGCATAACTTTTCCTGTCTGGGTCATATGCGGCAGCCAATAAACCCCATGGGGTAAATCACGGCCTCTCATGCCACTTCTTGCCACCTATTGCGGGGAAGCAAAAAAGAGGCGTTGATGAATCTTCAATCTCAGAAGTTTTGTTCGGTGCGACCGTCGCGACAATGCGGTAGCGATGTATGCAGGACGAGTCTTGAAACAAATTTGAACTCGCTGTTGCCAAACCATGGGCCGCGGTGGCGTTAGTTCCAGAAAGAAAGTCGAAGGAAAGGAGGTTGAGAAGCAAGGAAAGCGATACTAAAATGCCGTGAAAAATCCAATGGCAGATTTGTTGGAGCGGGAGAAGGAGTGGAGCAAGAACTGTGAAGTTGGTCAGCGCGCAATTGTATGAGAGAAATCAGAAAGCATAGCCTCGTATAGCATTTGTCTCGTCCGTGGCGGTGACATGCACTGAAGAAACTGCGGAATCTGACCTGTCCAATGGAAAGCAAGGGGGACGCCGTTGAGGCGGTGTTGGGCAGTCAGCAATTACCCGCAATCTTCTGGTCGTCGAGAGGGCCCCATTATAAGCTCAAACGTACCACGGAATGGTGGTCACAAGGCCGTAGCATCATGGACATGCAGACTCGGAGCTTTCGAGAGTCTGACGCAGTTCGCCAGTGGAACGGACGGATATGCCTGGCAACCTGAGGGATGTTGAATTAATGTTCATGTCAGTCTCGACAAAAGGGCAGGCTGTACCTGTACAGCATCTGTGGTAATTTTTCGAGAAGACAGAAGACTCGCCTCCGTTGGATATATGCTGTGCTGCCTTGGTGATGCTGTGAACCCCGTTAATTTGACCCTGGCTGACTTTCTGGATAATTTCACCCATACTTTTGCTTTGCAAGACATGAAGGTTGAAAAGAGTAGTAGCCCTGCGTGGTCGGATCGGATTGAACAGAAAGAAGGAGGGGCGGAAGGGATTCGCGATGTGGAAATTGAGGCAAGAGGCAAGTTACACAGCCACCACTGGCACGAGTCTGGCACGGCACAGCACCTCCTACTCCTGCGGTTACCCAATGGTTACCCCCCAGGCTACGAACCAACGCTTCTGGCAAGTAGCAAAGACAGCTACTGTACTACGAGCATGCCACGTCCTTCAACATTGACTACCGCTGTTTACCGCCCACAGGCCTTTATATACAAGGGGTGCTTCTAGAACCAAGACTCGGACATCCACTAATATTAAATAGGACCGACATGACGATTCGAAGACCACACATTTCTCGAAAGGATTATACCACTGTAATCGTAACACCGTAACGGGTAACTGGCCAAACCTGGGCCTATCATTACTGTCATCCATTCATTAATCTAGTTAGCATTATAACCTCTACGAATACCATGTATCTCCATGACACCTCACGCAGGCGTCTATGTTCAACCTGATCTACCTTGCACTGGGGAAAATAGTGCTAGGACAAAGTCGACGATGGGATAACGGCGTGGGGTGATGGCGGCGCCTGGTGTGAGGATGCGGACGTCGTCCTCCGAGAGTAGGTGTCCAAATAACTTTTCGCGCAAGTCTAGTAGGCGATTTTTGCGTGAGGTGGAAATGTGGGAGGAATGATTCAGGCTCTGGGTGTGCCCGGTGATATAGTTAAAGGGAACGTACCCATCCTGGTCATCTCGACACGCTGCTGCGCCTGAAAACATAAGAAGGAGATATCCACATCGTTTTGCCACGCTACAATGACAACGATGAGGAAGACGACCAAAACTACGGAGCGTCGCGAGTGGGATGGGGTACGCATCAGCATTGAGGACCCACGGCAAACGTTTGCGCAACCAACTCACAACAAATGACAAGAATCAGCACCAAATGCCACTGTTTATCGGTCAGGCCGCACAGACCTAGGTCTGGTTCCTGCAACGGTGTTGAAGAAGATGCAGGTGCGGGTGGAGGGGATGTGGTTGTAAGAGATCGGGGGACATCACTTGGCAGAGGAGGTGGAACCATGCCGTAGTCGCCAAGGTAGTCGCATTTCTGCCTCGTCGTTTGAGGTCCTTATAATCCTGAACGCCACGGTCGGGAAGGCATTTTCATGGTCGCCCAGCCTCCTCCAACTATTTGCAGACAGTCACCCACGAGATACCACAGTTATTGCACTGCTCGGAGACCTGTGCGATCGAAAGGGAAGATCCGGGCATAACGTTATTCGGCGCTTAATGCTGCGGAGGCGACGCCGTAATTTTCCTGAGCCAAACACCCTTCTTCGTGTCCGGCTCGCGCGGTACAGTACGACCATGGGCTGAAGTGGACGAGTCCTGGGGAGGCACGACAACGATGTCGAAGTAGGCTAGTTGATATCCGAGTCCTTCCGAACCTCGTTTTATCGATTCGTTACAATGGTGCTTTAAACCGGCTGCATCGGCCTTGCCATTTATAGCGTATGGTGTGCCCCGCGAGGCGGCCCACGGAGTCACCATGAGTCTATTGCATGCGCATGCTCGCACTTAAGCCCAAATATGTACACGCCGCTTCTGAGAGTTGATCGGATTCGATGCTGTCACGTAGTACATGTACGCCATAACAACGGAACGCAGTCGAAAGAAATACAAATACAGGTTGAGAGAGGTTCAATGCGTGCTACGAGTAATTGGGCAGAAGACCTTGAGTAGTTTCGGATGAGTCAGGTTGAGTAGGTGGCGCCTTTACTCACCTTCCCACAGGACTAACAACAGGCCATCCAACATTGTGAAGACCTCCTGCCAACTCCACTTGCTATTCATGAACCATATGAATCCCGCAAGGAAACATAAAAGCCCTGCAGAGGTTTTTTCTTCTTAACAGGGTTCCAAAGGTGGCTTCGCCCACCTAGGTGCAAGAAGATCTCGCAATCCTCATCAAGGGCGAGATCATTTATGTGATCGAGGGTCCGAGGGACGTCTAAACTTAGGCTTAGGCGTTGAAGTACAGCGGGGGTGCTCATGACTAGAAAGGGTGAGTGGAAGGAGTAGATGGATAGGTAGCGCTATAGTGGGGTTCACGTTTGCCCGGGCCACGATAGCCTTCATATATGGCATCGGGTATTCTCTGAGATCCGCGCAATGAATGAAGTGTGAATAACATAGCCACCGCCATGTATGCCTGACCACGGTACTGGTTACTGGAACGTATATGATATTATAACCATTTTACCCCTCTGGGAAAGCAATCACAAGGGCTGAGAATGTTGGGAAGGTTTCTCCGGAAGGATCTATTCGTCATGAACGACGTGAAAGAGATCGACGATAAATGTGAGAACAATATACCAAAGTGGCGGAGGCTGTCAGAGCAAAAGCAAATTCTGGACGGGGCGTTTGGAACAGCAAAAATAACTTACCACGCAGAAGGAAGGAAAGGAAAGGGCTCGTTATGCGTCAGCGAACGGCAGTGAACGTGATCTTCAAGTTATCAGGGGCATGGTGCCCTGACAATGTTTTCCCATAAGGTGAGGCGTTCGATTAGGGCGTCGACGTTGCTCTGTGAAAAGACCGGCGCCGAAGGACCGTTTGGGTACCGGGAGCGCCGCCAAACTAATTCATCGGCCCGGGTCAGAAATTGTATTGCGCGTTCCCAACCAGGGCGATCTACATTGGTCGGGGTTGTAAGTACCGATGTCCCAGTCGCAAACGCCTATTTTCGTGATAGATGGGTTCTTGAAAAATTACAGGTTCCGAGTGAGAAACTTACATCTTGTACGTTATGCAGGGTCGAAATTAAAGGCTTCGCTGAATGGACGAGGCACGCATGAGTGTCACTCGCATCTTGTTCCACTCATATCAGCCAGGTCCACGAGCGCCATTCTACTAGATCATATGAAAGCTCACATTCTGACGTGTTTGATTCGAGAAGTTTGACAGCCTGCGTCTGGAGCTGGAGGACTTGGTGCTGGAGCTGTGCAACCTCTTCTTTGGCCTTTGAGAGGGCATCTTGTAGATGTTGTACCAGGGAGTCTAAAGAAGCCTGTGTCCGTTTGAAAGTGTGAGAGTTCAGAAACACGTCGACAGGGAAAGAACGGATCTACCTCGGGGGGGAGGACGGAAGGGGAAGGATGAACATCGCCGTCCTTGAACGGTCTTGGTAAGCCTCACGGCGGTCCCATGACAGATAGAATAAATGAACCTTTTCAATTGTTCCGATTTCACTGAACTCGGAGTCCCCTTGCTTTGGTAAAGGCTCGGTAAGAATAGGGCCTTCTGCCAAAGCCGTCGGTTCTTCCACCACAATCTAAAGCAAACTACGTAAACAATCCCTTGCCACGAGATCCGTTCACTCACTTGAGGCAGCTTTGTCCCAGAGTTGGACTCGCTATGAGGTTGGTCAAATGGCTCGCCATTATCATTGGCCCGTCTTTGTAGGAACAACGACCGAATCTTAGCATAGTCCAGCTTTCCTTCTGTATCTCTGAGCCCATTTGATGCAGTTCCCTCCGGAACAATGTGGAAGTTAGAGTCGTCGCCAGCGTCGTCGGTAGCCAACAACTCTATAAGAGCATCGAACTGGTCCGAGCTCGGTGGCGGGCTTCTCACTTCTGACATGAACCTATATGCGATGAGTGCTGTAGATCAAATAGGCAAGCCCGGGTCTCCTATCAGTCGGAGACGAGTTCAATGCACAAGGAAAAGTCAGATTGACGTTTTTTGTTGGGCAATGAGCAGACAATTCCGAATTCCGAATAAGCGCTAGCGCTCAAGACCGAACAGCACGTGATCGACGTTTTTCTTGGCCCCACTTCGACCATTCGAATTGCGAACTTGATCCGATTCTTTTTTCACATCTCTTATCTGACGGAAACCTGGTAGTTGCCAACTACAGAGGGCAAGTCTTGAACGCCTGAGTATCATATACATCGATACTCCCACTTTTGATCGGCCAATTCACGGACCGCGTTCCGCCTTGCAACACAGCGCTAGGGTTTCCATTTGCGAGCTAGGGGTCAGGGCCCGTTCGTACTCGTGATTATCATGAATTCAGTCCCTCTAGTTCTTCCGTTTACCCTTTCTGCGAGTATCTCAGCACCAGAAGGGTCATCTGATCCCTCCTGCGTCAATGTTCTCGTAGACCAGGCTTCTACCATCGCCACCGTATCGTGCCTCACGCCATACTGGCTGAGATCTGACCCGGCACCCTCCTCCCCCTGTCAACAACCTAGCTCCTCTGATGCCCTGGAAGGTGTAGCACTTGGCTGTGAAGACGGAACGCTCTACTTCCTACGCCAAAGCCGCAATCGTGTATCTACTCCAATCAACGTCGAGAAACCCTCGTTGTCAAGGCCTCCCAGCCCCACACCTGTTCATCTCTCCAGTCGTTCCCGCTCACGCCCAAGAACTCCGATAGCTTCTCTTGCTCCATTTTCCATCGCTTCTCGCGCCCGTGTTGTATCTGGCATCTCAGATGAGCAAGCTCAGGCACCAAAAAATTATGTAGATTTCGATGTGGAACCAGAAAAGCTCAAGGAACTTCTAAAGGGGGGTACCAAGGATTCGGGTTCGACAGACAGGCTGCCCTTGTCCTTTGACCGGACGACTGCCACTGAGAAACAGCATTTGCCATCTAAGAGGTTATCATCACCTTCGGGATCGGTTCAACGAGCTAAACCCAAGTCACTGTTAAGCGCAACACAGTCTCCGGTCCCATCACTCGCGTCTCTGCCTTCTCCCTCTTCACCCAGTCCCCTTTCATCCCCGTTCCAGCCTCGATATCAACTCTCTCTGGATTTTCACGTCTTTCCACCTCGCTCCGGCCCAGGCAATGCGGTCGTGGGTTTACATGCTCTCACAAACGGCCGGCATTTAATATGCCTTCAGTCTCAAGGGTATGATGAACTTGTTTATGTTTTTTTTTCAACCGAGTCAATCTGCGATATAGTGATCTATCTGTGTACACCGTCAATGATGGGTCGTGCGTATTATCTATACAAATTTCTCGACTTCCGTCGGTGGCCCCAGTCGATACCAAAGAAGTAGAACCTTTAGAGGCTGCTTGGACATGGAGGAAAATATTCGTTCACGAGACCGAAGAGGTACGAGCTTTCGAGTAAGCTCATCATCATTTCACTAACCTGGTACCACAAAGTCCACCATCATACTCACCTCTGCGACCATCAATGAGGGATTTACTCTGGACTTGTCTGTAGATAACGAGGAGTCTAGCCAGCAAGAATTGTCTCGTGTAGCTGTCTTTGAATTCAGGGACAACATTGACCGCGGGGAAGACGACCTGAGCCTTGATAAAGTCGCAGAATGGCTAGTTGAAGGCCCAAGTACAGGAATTGGGTTTTGTGCTGGTGGGGATGGTGAGTGATCAGGATGATCACTATTGGGGGATATATCAACGACAACCCAGACGCACCGAAATTCTTCCATGTGGATTCGTCAAATCACCTCATCGTGCAGCGCATAGTCCTTGCGCCTATAACCATCCAGTGGCAATCCGAGTCCGAATCTCCCGGAGATGGCGGCAACACGACATTAGCTTCATTTAATCCGTTTAAAGTAAATACGCATTCTCAAGACCATGGGACGACCCCCGATGATCGCGGGGAACCACGTAGAGTTTCATTGGATGACTTGCTTGACGTCGGAGAACTGCAACCGAATCAAAGATTGAAGGGCCTGCAGCTCCTTTTCACAAAGGACCGGATTCGAGGCGCCGCGTGGTCCGACTCTGAACTTTACGTGAGTGATATCCGGACCTCGCGGGGACATAGTCGTAACCCTTCTTCAGGGCTTCGAATCCGATTCTCAGCGATTTATTATTAATCAACTGGGAAACGCCCACCAGGAGCTGAAGGGTATTAGGTGGTTCGGCTGGGAAACCTTCTGCATCACTTACTCTGTGAGCATTTACATTCCTCCATATCTGCGTGCTTCATTTATTGCGTCAATTAGGATCGAGTACAAGTACATCGGCTGCGACTAGTGGACCCGAACAATGACCGGCTGCAGGACGGCCGAAGCACCGGGATTTTACAGTGCGTAGCTGGTTTCTTAAGCGTGTATGGATCCCTCTGAGGGGTTCTTGATAGATCGCACGTCGTTAGCAGCGTTTCCATTCAAGCAGCCCAAGCGTTCCGTGTGTTATCCCCTACTGCAGTACTCTCCACGGGAATCAGCAACACCGGGAGGCGTCAGGTAGAACTGTATGCTGCGGGTTCTTCTGGAGACAACCGAAAAGAATGGGCACAAACGACGTTGTGGAGATCATACGACAAAGAAAAGCTCCCTAATGACGATGATAGACGCATCACATGTCTGCTCCCGTTGGAACTCACAGATATTATCTTGGGCCACAGTATGTTACCTCGGACGTTCCTTTTTCCCGGTCCCCTTTTTGATGACAGTGTCATAGGCGACGGGACCATCGGGCGGTCCTCATTCTCTAATCTCGTTCAGCTCGACTCGTCTCTGGCACCCGGAGACGTCTCTGACATCCCTTTAAACGGGTACATTATCGGCCTACACCTCGTCCAAAATGACCGAACTGGAGAACGGCTGATTGTTGGTGGTGCTGATGATGGTTCTTTGGCGATATGGTCATTAGAGTAAGACCTGTAGCGGGAAGTGTCAGACCACTGACTGATCACCATTTCAGATCTTTGAAGACTTTGGCCGGATGGGTTTTGTTCATTACCGCGCTTCAGCGTGTCCTGTATCTGAGGTACGACAAGGGTGGTCCATTGGGGGGATGCTTGCTTTGTGTGTCTGGTGATGGCACAATTGCCGTCATTGCATTGGAAAACTACAGTTTGTAAGCATTCTTCGGTCACGATCCTAGTATCGTCTCATTCCACACCGTCAGCCTTTTCATGGTACCTGGCGCTCCAGCACCTCTCTCAAGGATATGCATCAGCGAAAACAACCTTCTTCTCCTATATGCTGATGATCGTGCGCGGCTGTGGGACGTAAAAACTCTCGAGTTCTGGAGATCCATGGACGTCGTTAAAGCGAAGGAATTACTCGGTCAGGGCGGCTGGACAGAATGGTCTGTCGTAATTTGTGCCGAGTTTCGTACAATCTCTTACCTCCGCGAGCAGGTCGCTTCGCGATTCGCCTTCACCGGGAACCGCTGCAACCACGCTACCTGTTTCTTCCCCTGATTCATGTATGTTATTGCATCTCACTTGTATCTCGAAAAGCGAAGCTGATGAGCCCAAATGGCATGACAAGCTTCCACGATACTGGTAGACATGGGGTCGTATCTTACACGTGCAGTGTCCATCTCCAAATCTATAGCGGGAGACGACCATAGGATTCGGGAGCGGACGGCCGAAGTTTTGCGCTCTTTTTTACAAGTCCTTCTCACGCCCGGCCTGAACCCCGATATCGATGCCATCTGTAGAGACCGGTTGGGTCTCCCGAGCACTCGGGCGGCCGTTGGCTTTCATAGGTCTTGAATCTTTTGTCCCCCATCATAGGAGCCTCCACACTAACATCCGTCATTCAGGAATCACGCAAACACTGTGATTGTATCGGAGAGTCCACAAAGCGCCTGGTGCATTTCCGGAGAAGTGTCTGCGTCCAGGGCGCTGGCTTTGTTGGCTTGCTTGCGTGCTCTGACTCACTTCGGAAGTGTGTCCCTCACATATGTTACGGAAAGATCGTCGCTGCTGAATCCATTTTTCAGACACGGCGGATCACGTCAATACAGTCATCACATTTTATGCTAAGTCCCTTTCCCACGCCGTGGGCAGGGGATATGCGCCTCCGGGCCTTCCGTCCCTTGCCAGATGGTGGTTCGATGTTTCAAGTATGACGCATTATATTATTTCCCGTTCGACCCAATTTACCTTGCTGGCGGCATTTTCACAGGTGAGCTGCGGTTTGCAGCGAGGACACTGTTTGACGCCGGTGTTACTGGCCTGACGGACGAAGAGACGGTTTCCTTGGTGGACCGGTGGCAGCACTCTCGTAATGTTTTTTTTGGTGCCCCACCCAGTAACGACTGCTGATGGTCGGCAATCATCCAGTACCCTTTTTACTTCCAGACTCGGAAAGAAGGTCTCCCATTGCCTCAAAAGCGTTGCTCCTTTGTGGTTTCATCGCCGCTGGTCAATACAATCTACTCTCCACAAGGTTTCCCTTTTTCTGTCCTCCGATAATGGGAGCGTTCTGATAGAATATTCGTCTTGAAGCGCGCTAAATATAATATCGAAGTCCGTGATGGTGTACCTTCAGGAGAATGATGTGTCTTGCAAAGCACTGGCAATCGACCTTTGTTCTCGTGGATTCAGTGTATGGCAGAACTACATTGACTCCATGGAGATGTTACGGAATCTGTTCAACCTGGCGACGAGCACGAAGAAAGAAAGCATATCCGCTCAAAATGTTGGGCCGCAAGCTCTACAAGCAGTCCTCCGTATTGTGACCGACAATACGGCGATATTCATCACGACGCTTTCGCTCGATATTTTGCACCCGCAGAGCCTAGAGCACCGGAAGTCCGTGATGCAGCTTGTAGCTTTTCTCATCCGCAAAGTCGGCTATTTTCATATCCACTGGTCAAGAAATCATCTGAATACTTGTCCTACAGAAGCCTCTTGTCATCCATTCTAATCTTCCCAAACTGGTGGAAGCCGTGGTGAAGTCCCTGGACCCTAACTCCACATCGAACCGTGACGCTGTCCAAGATACAGCGACGGAGATCCTCGGACACGTCGTAAAAACGTGCGATGGCTCGCTCTCGTCCCAGCGCCAGAATTAACTGATCGAAGTCCTTTTTTTGGTATGTAGCTTCCCCACGGTTGACTTCCATATGGCGACCCAGCGCTTGGCCGTGGGGACGGGCGAGGGCGCAATTGTCATGTACGATCTCAAGACGGCTACGCGCCTATACGTATTGGAATGTCACAAGAAGGCGCTTGCGGCTTGCAGCTTCTCTCCGGACGGTCGGCGATTGGTGACAGTTTCGCTGGAAGAAGGGGTGGTCCTCGTGTGGAAAGTCGGCAGCAGCTTCGCGAGTTTCTTCAACCCCGGTGCTCCGCCTCGACAAGGTCATGCCGGCTCAGAACCGTTCAAGTCCCTCAATTTCAACGTTGGTGACGCGGGTGAGTGTCGTCTTGTTTTTCTTGGCCCTTGCAACCGCCTCCTTCGAATGTTTCAGCTGACAAGCCCCTTATCCCGCACGGTTAGCTGTCATGACACTTGAGGAAACCCTCGAACACGTACACTTTGAGTGGACCGCTGATCGTAGCGTACAGCTGAAGATCCGTGGTGTAATCCTAACGTTTAGCACCTGAGAAATAATATCCCGATCTTTCTGTCGCTTTCAAGTGGTGCTGCCATTCGCTGACATGTAGAAAATTCGAAATTCTGCTGCTCTACCCAAACACGCAACGGTGTTGTCAAGGTCGCCCATGGGGTTGCAGTACCATGGGAACCTTATGGTGCATTTATCTGTTTTCATCGAGGTCAATTAGATTAAGGAGAGTGTGAGGGATGCTCCGATATGGGGTAGGCCGATCGTCGCGGACAGCCGTGGAAGCTGACCAAGAATGAGGGTACTCTCAAACAATCTTTCCACAAGAGGGGGAACCATTTTGAGTAATTGACCCTCCTACGGATCTGAATGAGAGAGAAAAAGTTTCGGAGGATCTGCCTCTAACGGCAAAGTAACGGTCTTCCAATAATTACGGAAACAGGCTACACCAAGCTTTTCCCTGGCCCTGGCCAGCCAGAGAATGGCATACTTTATGCCAGAACAAATAATTGAAAATTTGCGCCGCTAGGCAGGAACGGCTTTTGACATCCTGCATGATTACTGTACGGTACTCCGGGCAAGGAAATTCTTGTTTCCCTTCCGTTTGATAAGACAGAATTACAAGTACATGCTCCGTCGCTGCCACACTGCCGCGCAGTGTTAGTATGGCGTCATATATCGCTTTCCAACGTGACCCTGGACACGGTCTTTCATGCGGTCGTTACT
Source organism: Russula virescens (assembly GCA_003316435.1). NCBI lineage: Eukaryota > Fungi > Basidiomycota > Agaricomycetes > Russulales > Russulaceae > Russula > Russula virescens. Next base: position 26,260 of record QFEY01000800.1, on the reverse strand, counting down.
ACTAGTATGTGCGCCTCCCGGCTACGCCACGCCGTGCATAGTGAAAAATGCGCCAAATGCGCATGCGTGGGCCATATCATGAGTCCCCGCGGCACAACTCGCTATGAGATGATGGGAACCGTTGGGGTCCTATATGTCGGCTGGTGCTTCCATTCCAAGGCGCGTGGGAGGCAAGCGACGGAAGTAAGAATAATTTCGCGTTAGGGTGATGCCTTGGACCAGCTTTTCATAGTCTCTTAGGGCGTTACGGGTCATGAAACGGAGAGATGGCTGGTGTACTTATACCAGTGAGCATCAGCGATGCCAAGGAACATACAAAGAACACGTATCCCCCCCCAAAGTCCTCTACAGTACATCTCTGGCGACTAGGGGAGAAGAAAAGAACAACAATCAAAAGGGGCCAAAGCCGCCAAAGCATTCGCAGCGCAGCGCAAACGTTAGATGTGATCGCCGCCATCAACAGGTCAGATTTTAGCGGCACTTGTCCAATGTCTGTATGGCACCTGGAATGAATAGCTTATCCCCAGAGAGGCGAATGCCGGGAAAATGGACATTCCAGCCGGGCATGCTGTACGTGTGGTCTTTTTGCAGCAGCCAACAGCAGCCAATGACGGCCTTAAACTGCCGCTAGATACCCTAAGGGAAGAAAAAGGCAGAGATGGATTGAAGGAAATAAAAAGAGCAAGAAATTATTATGATGCCTTTCAACAAGCGGCGGCGGGACTTGTTGAAATACTTGATACAGTGAGGCAAAAAATAAAATAAATATTGAGACCCGTAGGTCTACCACTCTGAAACAGCGTGTCATCCTTGTGCAGGGGCCATGCTAATCTTCTCTGTATCGTTCCAATTTTTTCGTATGCATCCCCGAAGGGAGCAATAGATATTGGGCAGACTCCATGGTCGCGATTAGAAATATTGATTTCGTGTGGACCGCGGGTGGGTCCCACGCTTTGTTTGTTTATTTGTTTGTATGTCAACATCTTCGGCGTAAGCCATTTCCATTTTTGTCGATCCACTAATACGACAGCAGCAGCCGACTACGGACAGTTGGGGGTTTGGTCTAGAAGCCATTCATTTGTGTGCCAAACTTCCACTGTGATCCCAGCGCTCGGGCCTCCAGTGGGCCATCCATCACGGATATCACCGAAGTCATGTTCTCAAACTTCATGCTCTGCTCTTGACGTTGTAAGTCGTTCTAAATGCGCAACTCGCTCAACTTGGAAGGTGCCCAACGGCTTCACACTGGCAAGGTTCCTGCTTGCGCCCGAGCGATGAATCACTTCACATATCCTGACCACGACGCCGCAAGAGGACCACAGGCTGACCCTCTCGCGCTCTGGGCATGGCAGCAACCAAGTGGGGCTCTTTACTCGAGCGCCAACTTAATTTCTTTCGGATTCATCTTACTCTCTTGTGAGTGCACTCCCTGTGGTATAGACCCCGGTTAACGCTCTAGGTCAGTACGCTTGTTCCCATTATTGTCGCAGGCATACTCTCTGCATCGAGTGGAGCGTTCAGTGTCAAATACATCGATGCGCTCTTCCTTTGCGTCAGCGCCATGACGGGTACTGCCCTTGTCACAGTGGACTTGAGTGCGCTCACACCATGGCAACAAGTAATCGTCCTCGTCATCTCTTTCGTTGGAAGTCCAGTATGACTTACTTACTGATCATTTTGCATGGAGTGTGGTCTCATCATGTTTCAGATCTTTGTTTCTCTTCTAACAGTCTATATGCGGAGACGATACCTCAGGAAGCATCTCTACTGGGCACTCAGGTCGGAGTTTGAGCGTGCCCGAATGCAAGACTTCGCTCGAACTGGTACCACATCTGTCCAACGGCCTGTTGGGCACGCTGCCGACGATCGTAAAACTCATGTCATTCCAACTTTGCCCGTTTCAACCAGTCGCATCGACACGGAAACCCAGCTCATTTCCTCGACCGATGCTGGAGGGGACCTGCGTCAACGTGCTTACGCCCACAGGAGCCAAGCACAACTCCCTGATGAGAGTCACCATCGACATGGCACGATCCACGAATCGCATGTAGCCTCTGTGATCTCATTGGACCAGACTCGGCCAGAGAATTGTCGCATCCGTGCGTAAAAGTCCTCTCCTGAAGTTCGTTGGTTAGACTTGGCTGACCATGGCCTGCAGAGCCGACCCGTCGCGGAACGGTGCGGACTATCAATCCGCAACACCAAGACGACCATTTCGGGGGATTTGGGGTCCCGTTCGGCTTGTTCATGAACGTCCTACATCGTTTCTTTCCCTCCCTCAAGCGGGACGTTCGACGCGTGGTCACAACACCACTAGCACCTGTGTTATTTGTCTCCGACCGGGGACAAGTTCCCCTGGGTGCCCGTCCTGTCTCATACCTCCGTTTTCATGTGCGTGTCGGACATAACTCGCGTTTCATCGGGCTGTCGGACAACGATTTCGAAGAACTGGGGAGCATGGAGTATCGCGCTCTCACGGCTTTGCTTTGGATTGTTCCCGGAGTTAGTATGTTCTATTGAAATTCTCCTCCCCAGGACCGGAGTTTACGATTATATTCCCAGTACTATTTTGTCACGCTATTGATACCATTTGCAGTGCTTGGTCCATACATGTCGATTCCTAAATGGAAGAGTGACTTCCTACCGCCAAACCAACACCGGGCTATAAACCCGATCTGGTGGGTTCAAAGGACCTTGGTCCGCTCTCCTCTAACGACCTTATAGGTATTCCGCCTTCCAGGTTGTTTCCACATTGACCAACGCAGGATTTTCGCTGGTGGATCAAGACTTAGTGCCTTTCCAGACGGCGTACCCGCTGCTCATTTTCATGATATGGTCGGTGTTCGCAGGGAGTACTGGCTTTGTGGGTATACGCGTGCACTGTTTCATACCTTAAACTCAATCTCACTACAGCCTATATTGTATGTCTTGTCTGTTACGTCGACGTAGGGGCTAAGTGATCTTGCGTCATCAGCCTGAGGTTTTACATGTCTGCTTCCGGTTCCATTCCTACGCATATCTCGACTGACAATCGTCCTTGCGATGCAGATGGATCATCTACAAGTTGGCACGAAAAGGATCTCAATGGAGAGATACCCTCAACTTCTTACTCGACCATCCGCGACGCTGCTTCATCTATCTCTTCCCCTGGCAAGAAACATGGTTTCTCCTCACGATTTTGACCCTATTAAAGTAAGGGTGCTGCGTACCTATATCCTGTGACGCACGCCAAACAATTTCTGCCTAGCCTCACAGACTGGTTCTTCTTCCTTGTCTTGAACATCGGGATACCCACTTTTGACTCAATTCCCGTAGGCCGACGCGTCTTACTTGGACTCGTGCAGGCTGCTTCGCTACGATTTGCGGGCTTTCAGTGCATCAAGATCTCAGTGCTTGCGCCAGCACAGCAGTATGTGTTACATCATCGGCTGAAAGGCTCACCATCACGCGATGACATTACCCATCATCAGTGTGCTCTATTTGGTGTTGATGTACATCGCGCCCTACCCGATCTCAATGAAGTATGGCCCCTGCGTTGCTCCTATGTACCGACATGGCTGAATCGGGGAGTAGTATACGCTCGACAAACGTTTATGAAGAACGCGCCCTTGGTATTCTCGAAGACGACGAAAACGACGATATAAAGAATGAGGCCGATGATGGCTTTGAGAGCGAGTCGCGCATCTCGATTTGGGGCCGCTATCTCGGACGCCATCTGCGTCGGCAGCTTTCCTACGGTACGCCAACACCTTTTCTTTCAGCCAGCACGCGTCTACTAAAGACGACGACCATAAACAGATATGTGGTGGCTCGCTCTTGCGTTGTTTCTTATTTGCATCGCCGAGGTGCGCTGCTAACCCTACCTACCCACAACCGCGTAAAAAAGAGAGGAGAGCGTAGCGGGCTGATTGGTGGTGAGCAGCGCGGTCAGCTGATGAATCCGGAGAACTGGTCTTGGTTTACGATATTTGCCGTTCGTACGTCGTCAGATCAAATCCCCACTTTTCCCTCTCAAACACACGTCTCACAACAATATGCAGTCTTCGAAATCGTCTCGGCCTATAGCACCGTCGGGCTCTCGTTGGGCGTACCAACAGTTGAGTTCGCCTGCCATTCCCCGTCTCCATTACCAAAGTTTTCTTCGAGTAATTAACCAACCTTTGTTCCCCCCCCCCCCTCTTTTTTTCGTTTTGTCATTTCACACATCACATGAAAACTAGAAAAATTACTCGCTCTCTGGCGCAATGAACACCTTCTCGAAACTGGTCATCTGCGTCGTCATGATGCGCGGCAAGCACAGCGGTCTGCCCGTCGCCCTCGACAAGGCCATCATGTTCCCAACCGAGTTTGAGCGCAAGACCAGCGAAGAGACCGAGAAAGCGGGGATAAAAGTTGCCCCCTAGTTAACCTGGACGCAACTCTGTGTGACCGAAAACGATGAGCCTTGATAAAAACGGTGCGGCGGCATGGGCACAGTAGTTCTACAGGGCTAGATTGTGGACCTGAGCATCGTCTTTTTTCCTCGTTTACATCGCGATAGATGTAATACACAAAGATCTGACACCTTTACTCTCGCACGACCTGCCCCACAGAGTCAGGACATCTTCATAGGTGGGGGGCCACATTGCAAGCCTCGCTGATCGCCAGTGGGAAAGGATTCATTTCTCGCAGTAGTCAGGGCCAATGTCAGGGCAGGCAAGAATCGACTCAAGAAAAACCTAGGGTGAGGTTGGGTATAAAAGTCCAACCATCCGATTACCACTTTTGGCCGTTGAGTACCAATTAGACCCCCATTTGGGTTGATTTTCGGATGTCGAGCATCTCAAGTCCTATGGCGCTGGTGTGGGTGTTTGTGTGCTCGATCACGGTAGAAAAGATGTCACGAACTCGCACGATAATCGTGGACTCATCTCGCTCACTACATGCCCATCCACATTCGTGGATCGCATATTGGGAGAGAAAGCAACCTAGCATGCAGGAGACGTTCTCCCAACTTCCAAGGGAGCGTGGACTCCGTTTACAACAGCGTGAACGAATACAAACGAACACTCGAAGCTAATCTATTGTATAATCCTAGATACGGCGCACGTTTTTTTTCGGGAACATGACATGCCACCCGGACACTGGTCAAGGCGACTTGTACAGTCCCTTGATAAAAAAAGCTTTTGATCCCCATCGTATCACAAGTCGGGGTCATGGGACATAATCACCGGTCTGTGTAATCAGGCTTGCAGATGTCTTGGCGTCCAAGAAGAGTTCGTTCATCTCGCCAATATCCTCGGTCTCGATTTGATCGCGGCCAGCCAGTCTCGCCAGAATAGACGCAGGTGCCAGTAGCTGTATCGCGTATCTGCGTGCGCGCGGTGACAACATCATCAGTTATGGCCAAATATTGAACGGGTTGTATGAAATCGGGCGTTACCTGAGGGAGGATTTCTCGCCTTCGATGGCGAGCCTATCGATCACGCCTTCGCCAAGCTTGAGGCCCTCGGTGTTGGCGCGAAGTTGAACGACTTTGGCGACCTGGTCACGCGTATAACCATCCGTCTTCACGATCAAACAGCTTAAGAAACGATGAGAAGGACGCATAGCGGAGAGCAGCAGATTTGAACGAGACGACGTACCGGTCCAGGAGGTCTGTGGGGATACCGTGTGGCGCGATGATATCGGTCGTCCCTTTTACGAGCGTGTTTCCGCGGTTGGTGGCGAGGATTACAGTGGGTGACATTGAGGATTCGAGGAGGGCATTGAGGTAAGTGAAACATTCGATGTCCAGCATGTGAACCTGGGTGTTATGAGTGTTGAGCCTGTTGCCTGGGGACGGGAGGGGCGGGCGTACCTCGTCAATGAAGACGACACCTGGAACGACCTCGGCCACACCCTGGTCAACGTAGCTCTGGACGACCTTGTTGACTTCTCGTCGTAGTTTATCCGTGACTTCGGTCCTGCCACTCTTCACCAGACTCCCCATAACGCTCATGATATCCTGCCCTCCCTGTGGTCTTGCGTTTGCGGCGTCAAGGTCACCGAGTGTGACGTCTTGAACGAGCTCCTTGCGCTTGTGAACATCGCCTTTCGGAAGGGGCACGTATGTCTCCGACTCTAGGTCATACGAGGAGGCGTACGCATCTGAGCGCCCTACGCGCTACAATTCGTCGGAGGAGCAACAGGGGTTCATTAACAAAAGACGAGACGCTTGCATACAAATAAAGCGATACCTTTACAGCACCCGTATTCGCCTCGATGTAAATCACGTCCCCGACAAGAATCTTTTCTTTGAGGATAGCCTCGTAGATTGTTGGATCGAGACGCAGTTGCTTGGTCCCTTTCACAGTTTTGAGGCCCACGATGACGTGCGAGACCGTCTTGCCGTAACCACTGAGCGGATTTTCAGACTCGGAGGGTGTGAGTTCCGTGACTTCGCCTTCATAAACTTCCTTTGTCTCCTTTATCCGCAACCCTAAAAAAAAGCTTGATGAATACAAAGAGCTGCGAAAAAAAAGGGCGGGAAGGAAACGCGTCCTAGTGTCTCAACCAACTCACCGATAGCACGACGGAAGGCTTCCGCGAGCACTTCCGTCTTTTTCACTTCCGTCGAGTACACCTCGGACCCGACCATAGGACAAAACGGCACTTTTACACCGAGCTCATGCGAGATGGCCAGAGCGAGCGCGGTTTTGCCCGTACCCGGCGCGCCCACGAGGAGCAACGCGCGTCCCGAGAACTTGCGCGACTTTACGAGTTCGACGACCACCCCGCACGCCTAGAAGGGAGCGAGTATTCCATGGTTAATAGAAGGGGGGAGGGAAGATATTCGGGAGTGAGAGGGAGGGAGGTCGGGGTTAGGGACAGGACGACGCGTACCTCGCGTGCATTGTTCTGGCCTATGAAGCCGGCACCGTCTGTGGTCGCTGAGCCTTCTGGAGTGAGACCGAGGGACTTGATGTGAGAATGAGGCGCTATCCGGGAGGAACGCGCTGAGGAGGCCGTTGAAGGTGGTGGAAACGCATTGTGTGTTGGCGGTCCTGATGTGGTGGAAGCTTTCATTGTGGTCGGTGTAGAACTTGTACAACGACGTAATGCGGGGTCATCCGCATCCTGACGTTGCCTTCCAAACTCGCGATCATCAATCTTGATTATTATCCATCATGCACTCTCAGAAACTAATATTACATCCTACACAAATCTCTGGCAAATCATTCTTCTCACTTCCCTTCGTCTGCCTCTGTTCCACAGTAACGCCTGATGGCTTAACGTACGTCGAAGGGGATAATGATCGACCTAATATCAAGCTTCTCCTTGTCCCACTATATATATACCCCCGCCCCAAGAACGTAAGAGCGTCCCCACAATCATCAACAACGCTCTACAACACAAAAAAAACTTGGGTAGGTGGACTCACGACATTGTTGGTCCAGTATACGTCCCTCTCCACGACCGCGCGCGCGGCAGCGGCGCTCTCAGCTTTGACCAGGAGCATGCTCCCATTCATCCTTTCCGATTCAGGATCGGACGTCCCCGCACCCATCTCTGTCGCGCAACGTCATCATGTGAGCGAGCGAGCGAAAGATGTAATGGCCTCAACGTACTGATGAAGCCCTCTGCTACGAGCTGTTTGATGCCCGCGACATGTTGTTCAAGCAGGGAGTCACGACGCGAGAGCGCATCGGGGTCGGTGTAGTCTGGTGCCCAGACGACATAGGTTCGTTTCGCGGGTTCGGAGGTGGTGGATGCCATGCTTTGATACCGAGATAAGGTGGGGTGTGTGTAGGTGACCTTGTCGATCTACAAGTCGACCTTTGGGCAGGTTACTTATATGTTTTCCGAATTTCATCGCGCCGGAGATAAACCCCTTGTTTCGCTGAGTAAACCGCGACGCATTTCGCAGTAACATGTGTCAGACAATCTTGGAATTTGTAAGAACGACGTAGCTTGCTCAGTTATGGGCATACATATACATATACAGTATGTTGATTGCACAAGAATCATTAGTCCACCACACTCTCAAGTGCACAGGACGGCCCCTTCTCCTAACCACCCATCGGAAATGAAACAAAGCAAGTTGATAAGTGTCGAGAGGTTGCAGACTCCACGCAGGGTTCAGCGCCGCTACTGCGATCCGACAGATATGTGTGGTATGGATTTGAATCGCTACCCCGACAGAGAGATTACGATTGCAATCAGCGGAGTTCCAGGAAGAAGGGAGGCTGGATAAGGACAGGGACAGGGGAGGAGGATGACTCACCAGGATATTCGCCAGGTGCCTTGCTGATTTCCACCGAATTTGTACTGGCACTGCGAAAAAACGCGCCGAGAGCGTGTGCATCGGGCAAGTTCCCTGCGCCAAGGATCTAATCAACAAAGAAGCAGGTGGGGCACGTATTGGGCGCCCCATGGGAGCAACTAATGAGGGTACACACGCGCGCGAGTGAGACGGCGTACGGCGAGTGGCACCACACCAGTACCCGTAGAATGCATCCGCCAGCGTCGCGCGCCATTCGGCACCCTTGCAGGCGCGCTTGCGCCGCACACGCGTGGTTCGCTGGGACGAGGTACAGCGCTACGACCGCGCAGTATGTTGGCCCGCTGAGCGCCTCGCCTTACGGCGTCCGTCCGTATCCGCCTTCGTAAGTCTGAGTAAACACGCGTTCGCGTTCCGTATTAGTTGTTGTGCCAAATAGAAAAGAATGGGGTGGTCGATGTGGAGGAGAGGGGGATAGGAGAGGGAGGGGGAGGGAGAAAGAAGGGACGACACGCACCCGACGTCGTTGGATGTAGTAGGATAACGCACCTGGGGGGTCGATGCAGGACCAATCGTCCAACGACGCACAAACGACAAAAGCGCTATACATCATGCAGAGATCGGCGTCGCCCATCCCGGGAATCGTCGCGAATCTAGCCCACGGTACCGAGTCAACATCAACAATAGCCCGTCGCCGCATAAGGGGTAGATAAGTAGGGAGGTGGAAGATGACAACGCCTCCATCCGCGTCTTGGCATGCACTGACCATACGCGCAAGAGCGGCACAGTCTAGTAACGCGTAATACTAGTCGTCCCTGAGGACCGCGAGCGACTGTTGTTGCTGTTGCTACTTTCCCGTAAGTGTGAGAATCGCCATCAGGCAGACGAGCGAGCGCACGGAGGTGTGTACGTGTGTATCGTGTATCAAAAGGGTGAAATTAAAAATAAAATAATAAGGATTTATCAAAAGTGGGAAGAAGGGGAGGGAGGAGGTGTACCTGGACCACTACCACTCACATCAGGCAGATGTCCAACTACTTTCTTTATTTTTTTGTGATTTTTGCAATTTCTCATTAAAAAAATACCAAAAATACATATCATCTACTTGCCACAGCTGCTCAGGAGTCCTGAGCAGCTCTCAAAAGTACATCCATAAATACACTTAAAAAGTATTATGACCAGGAAAAGGGACATGTATTCCAGACAAATACTTAGTACATTGCTCCTGCTCATCATGTTGATGCAATCCAACCAGCCAAATCTACTCTTACATGCATTGCACTTTCCCTTAAACATCCCCTCCCACAAATTAATAAGTTGGCAAGTAATGTACAAGTAAATGATATGTATTTTGGCAAGTAGTCAACTACTTGTCAAACATTTACTTGCCATACAGGAAATTAATGAAAATTAGCAGAAAAGTAATTGGACTTCTGCCTGATGCAGACTGCCATGAACAAACGGACAGGACGAGATCTGCCCTCTTCACGCGCATAAAAAAAAATAAGTGAGCATACTATAAGGGAGGTGTGAGTGCTAGCCTCAGAAACGAGCATATGCGCCGCCCGAGGAGGAGACAATCAGGACTGGCCCAAAACGTGTAGTCGACGAACGCACCACTCTCTATCATTCCCAGCAAACCTGCATCGCGAGCGCCTCGCACACGCATACCCTGGTACTTTAGTCTCGACCTTACCTTCGCATGCATACAATACCCACATAGAGAAAAAAAAAAGGAGTGCGCGGCGCGACAGGGCTAGGGCTAGTTCTCACCAACATATTGATCCCGGATCCACTCTTTCCAACTATGATCGCGATCCGTAGACAATACCTTCTGCTGCTCTGCCAAGCCGGTGACATCGAGTGTTCCTGGACAATGAAATGCGATCGCCATTCTAGGTGAATGAGTGGTATAAAGGCCGATGTGAGAATGAGGCGGGATTCGGGAGGAATGCGCTAAGGAGGGCGTTGAAGGTGGCAGGAAAGCATTGTGTGTTGGGGTGCAGATGTCGAGGATGTGGTGGATGCTTTCATTGTGACTGTGGTGCGTGTAGGACTCGTACTGTGGTGTTCATCCGGGTCTCGTCATCATACAGTAATCCTTGCTTCCCAAACTCGCGATCAAATAATAGCCTCTAGTCTATCACGCACTCTTGGAAACCAATATTACATCCTTCACAAACACTCTCTAGCGAATCATTCTTCCCACTTCCCTCCGTCTGGCTCTGTTCCACAGCAACGCCTGGGGGCTCAACGTACGTTGAAGGGGATAACGATCGACCTAATATCAAGCTTCTCCTTATCCCACTTTATATATACCCCCGCCCCAAGAACGTAAGACGGTCCCCACAATCATCAACAACGCTCGACAACAACAACAAAAACCAGGTAGGTAGACTCACGACGTTGTTGGACCAGTACACATCCCTCTCGACCACTGCGCGCACGGCAGCAGCGCTCTCAGCTTCAACCACGAGCATGCTCCCGTTCATCCTTTCCGATTCAGGATCGGACATCGCCCCACCCACCTCTGTCCCGCAACGTCATCATGTGGGCGAGCGGGAGTGGTAATGGCCTCAACGTACTGATGAAGCCCTCTGCTACGAGCTGTTTGACGCCTGCGATATGTTGTTCACGCACGGAGAGACGACGCGAGAGCGCATCGGGGTCTGTGTAATCTGGTGCCCAGACGACATAGGTTTGTCTCGTGGGCTCAGAGGTGGTGGATGCCATGCTTTGATCCCAAGATAAGGTGGTGTGGGTGTAGGTGACCGTGTCGATCGATAAGTCGACTCTCGGGTTACTTATATGTTTTCCTAATTTCACCGCGCCGGAGATTAACCCTGTTTCGCTGAGTAAACCGCGACGTATTTCGCAACAACATGTGTAAGACGACCTTCGGATTTGTAAGAAGAACGTAGCTTGCTCAGTCATGGGCGTACATGACTTGTACAGTATGTTGATTGTACAACAATCATTAGTCCACCACACTCTCAAGTGCACAGGATGGCCCCTTCTCCTAATCACCCATCGAAACTGTAACAGCGAGATTACCCTTTCGGATCGCGGGCAATGGCAGCTATGTACTCCTTTTCCCACTTCGCCGTTTCGTGCGTCGCGTTGATAAGTGGGTCGAGGGGATCCGTAGCCGACGGCAAAGTAGGCGCGGCAGCAATACTCTTTAGGGACAGCCACCCGCTAAGGGTGCTACGCAAGCACCTAGGTCCCGACAGTGAACACACAATGCATGAAGCGGAACTGGTAGGAGTCCTCTTGGGACTACCCCTCATCAGCACCGAAAAAAAGAACGAACGCAACCTGCATGCTGGGTGTGGACAACCAAGCGGCCATCAAAGCCTTCCAGTCCAACCTCAGGAGCCCGGGGCACCACCTAGCTAGGGAAGCGCTTCGCATGGCCAACAGAATCCAAAAACGCAGAAAGAGAAGTGGGTACGCGCTAACTATGCGGTGGACAGCAGGCCACAAGGGAATTGAAAGCAATGAGGAGGTGGACAGGGAAGCTAAAAAGGCAGCGGAGGGACAAACATGCGGCCAACGTATAGTCATCCCTGAGGACCGCGAGCGACTGCTGTTGCTACCTTCCCGCAAGGATGAGAATCGCCATCAGGCAGACGAGCAAGCGCGTGCAGGTACGTACGTGTGTATCGCGTGAGAAGAGGGGGAAACTAAAAATAAAATAATAATAAGGATTTATGGTCAATCTTGGGAGTGTGCACAGCTCGAGCGGGAAGAAGGGGAGGAGGGAGGGGGCGTACCTGGGCTTTATCACCACTTACTGCTCCTCAGGCTGCCACGAACAAATGGACCAGGACAAAATCCGCCCTCTAATCATGCGCATAAAAAAATAAGTGAGCATACTGTAAGGGAGGCATGCATGCTAGCCTCAGAAATGAGCATACGCGCCGCTCGAGGTAGAGACATTCGGGACTGGCCCAAAACGTGCAGCCGACAGACGCACCTCTCTCAGTCTCTCCATTCCCGGCAAACTGGCATCGCGAGCACCTCACGCACGCATCTCTTATTTTAGTCTCGGCCTTACCTTCTAATTGGACGCCCCTCCCCCTCTCGTCAGCTCGCGCTCGATGTCACATTCCCAACAAACTGAATCTTAGGTACTACATGTAAATACTGGACTTTCTAAACAAAAAGGCGGCTGCGCCCTCGACGGACAGCACCGAAGCGCGAACGACGCCCGCATTTCCCCCCTCTGATTGCGCGAACTCCTTCCCACTGCGCTAGCGCTACTAGTACACGGCCGTGCAGGGCCTTCGGTCCGCGCCCCCGTCTCCTCTCCTCCTCTTTTCCTTCCTTCCTTTTTCCTTCGAACTCACGGGCGTGGCCCGCATCGCATCCCTCGGGTCCCACGCCTACAATACCCACATAGAAAAAAAAGGCGTGCGCGGCGCGCCGAGGCTAGGGCTAGTTCTCAGCAACATATTGACCCCAGATCCATTCTTTCCAGCTATCGCGACTCGTAGATGATATCTTCTGTTGCTCTGCCAAGCCGGTGACATCGAGCGTTCTTGGACAATAAAATAGGTTCGCCATTCTGGATGAATAAGTGGTACTATGTGAGAATGAGGCGCGATTCAGGAGGAACGCGCTGGAGGCCGTTGAAGGTACCGGGAAAGCATTGCGTGTTGGAGGTGCAGACGTCGAGGGTATGGTGTACGCTTTCATTGTGATTGTGGTACGTGTAGAACTCCTACAACGACGTAATGCGGGGTTCATCCGCGTCCCGTCATCGTGATCCTGGCCTCCCAAACTCGCGATCAAATAATGGTCTATCACGCATTCTCAGAAACCAATATTACATCCTCAACAAACTCTGGCGAATCATTCTTCCCACTTCCCTCCGTCTGGTTCTGTTCCACAGCAACGCCTGGTGGCTTAACGTACGTTGAAGGGGATAACGATCAACCTGATATCAAGCCTTTCCTTATCCCACTATATATATACCCCCGCCCCAAAAACGTAAGAGCATCCCCACAATCATCAACAACGCGTGACAACAAACAAAAAACCTGGGTAGGCGGACTCACGACGTTGTTGGTCCAGTATACGTCCCTCTCGACCACCGCGCGCACGGCAGCGGCGCTCTCAGCTTCGACCAGTTGCATGCTTCCGTTCATCTTTTCCGATTCAGGATCGGACGTCGGACCACCCATCTCTGTTCCGCAACGTCATCACGTGAGCGAGCGAGCGGAAGTGGTAATGGCCTCAACGTACTGACGAAGCCCTCTGCTACGAGCTGTTTGACGCCCGCGATATGTTGTTCACGCACGGAGACACGACGCGAGAGCGCATCGGGGTCGGTGTAGTCTGGTGCCCAGACGACATAGGTTCGTTTCACGGGTTCGGAGGTTGTGGACGCCATGGTTTGATCCCGAGGTAAGGTGGTGTGGATCTAGGTGTTGGTGACTGTGTTGGTCTATAAGTTAACTTTTGAGGCGATACTTATATGTTTTCCAATTTCACAGCACAAGAGATTGACCCTGTTTCGCTGAATAAACCGCGACATATTTCGCAGTAGCATGTGTCAGACAATCTTGTGATTGTGATTTGTAAGAACGTAGCTTGCTCGGTCATGATCATACGCGTACAGTGTGTGATTGTACAACAACAATCAGCATTAACTTTAGTGCACCACACACTCAAGTGCACAGGACGGCCCCTTCTCCTAACCACCCATTGAAACTGAAACAGAGCGAGATTACCCTTTCGGATCGCGGGGAGTGGCAGCCATGTGCTCCTTTGCCCACTTCGCTGTTTCGTGTGTCGCGTTGATAAGTGGGTCGAGGGGTTGCAGACTCCACGAAGGGTCCGGCGAGACGACTGCCGCTGCTGCGATCGACAGATACGTGTGATATGGATCTGAACCCGAGAGAGCGAGTAAGCGATCATTAGGTTCAGGATAGGCGGAGTTCTCGGGGGGAGGCTTGATGAGGACAAGGAAGGAGGATGACTCACCAGGATGTTCGCCAGGTGCCTTACTGATCCCACCGAACTTGTACTGGCACTGTGCGAGAAACGCGCCGAGTGCGTGCGCATCGAGCAAATTGCCTGCGCCAAGGATCTAATCTACAAAGAAGCGGGGGAGCACGCATTGGACGCCCCATGGGAGCAACTAATGAGGATACACACAACGAGAGAGAGATATGACGTACGGCGAGAGCGGCACCACACCAGTACCCGTAGCATGCATCCGCCAACTTGTTCGTACGCCCCGAAAGGCCGCCGCAGGTTTGGGCCTGCGTATGCAGCAGCCAACGCACCGTCGCGTGCCATTCGGCGCCTTGCAGGCGCGCCTGCGCCGCACACGCGTGGTTCTCTGGGACGAGGTACAGCGCTGCGACTGCGCAGTATGTTGGCCCACCGAGCGCCTCGCCTTGCGGCGTTTGTCCGTATCCGCCTTCGTACGTCTACTCTCCCGCATCAGCGTTGCGTTGCACCAAAGAAAGAGAGAAAGAAATGGGGGGTCGATGTGGAGGAAGGAGGGGGTAGGGGGAGGAGGGACAAGGAAGGAAGGGACAAGACGCACCCGACATCGTTGGATGTAGGACAGAGCACGGGGGAGGTCGATGCAGGACCAATCATCCAACAGCGCACAAACGACAAAAGCGCAATACACCATGCGGAGATCTGCGTCGCCCATCCCAGGGATCGTCGCGAATCTAGTCCGCCGAGTCAGCATCAGATATAGCCCGTCACCGCAGCGTATAAGAGGTAGGTGGCAGGAGGGGGAGGACGAGGACGCACCCTCCATCCGCGTCTTGGCACGCGCCGACCATACGCGCGAGAGCGGCGCGGTCTAGCAACGCGTAGTCGTCCCTGAGGACCGCGAGCGCGAGGAGCGCACAGTACGTCATAATCAGATGGGGTGCGGTCGCGAGCGATTGCGACTGTTGTTGCTGTTGCTGTTGCTACTTTCCCGCAAGGATGAGAATCACCATCAGGCAGACAAGCGAGCGCACGGCGGTGCGTAAGTGTGTATCGCGTATCGGAAAAGAGGGCGAGATTAAAATTAAAATTAAATAAAAAGGATTTATGGTCAATACGATGGTTCTTGGGAGTGCGCACGGCGCGAGTGGAGAGAAGGGGAGGGGAGGAGACGGGCGTACCTGGGCTTTATCGCCACCACTGCTCCTCAGGCTGCCGCTCATAAACGGACCAGGACAAAATCCGCCCTCTAATCACGCGCATAAAAAAAAATGAAAAGAAGAAAAAGTGAGCATACCCCACGTATAAGAGAAAAAGGAGTGCGCGGGGCGCGGGAGCTAGCTAGTTCTCACCGACATATTGATCCCAGATCCACTCTTTCCAGCTATCGCGATCCGTAGACGATATCTTCTGCTCTGCCAAGCCTGTGACGTCGAGCGTTCCGAGACAATAAAACGCGATCGCCATTCTGAACGAGACGGCAGCATGATTGGTATAAAAGTCGGCGTCAGCCAGGCATATTATATGTGCGTACGTCGCCCCCCAGTCGTCCAGGGCGAGGGGAGGGGAGAGAGAGGGAAGAGGGTGAGAGAGATACATACCTCGAAGCGTCCATCTCGACGAGGCTCGCTGGGAGTCCATCCAGACATCTCACGCAGTGTGCGACATGGCCTGATCGATTGAGTGCAGGCAGTCGTAACCCATCGGACATGTCCGTTGCTATGGGCGTTGACTCCGACGACGGGGGCGACATTACAATAAATCTTCGGCCAGACGTTTAATGATTTGTTCTCGTGGGCGATGCCAAAGATAGGCGTAAATGGGAGAGAGGTGATAGTGCCAATAACCACGGGACTGGGACTAGACAAATAAAGATTATCGTGTCGATGCGATAGGGAAGTTGAGGACAATACTACTAGTGATACAGCGCCCAGCAGCGGTCAAAAGGGTAAACGAAAAAAAGCAAAACACCGAGAGGGGAAGGAAGTGCGTCCGTTCCGTCTCAAAGAAAGGGGGGGTTGTGGAAACGCCTCCCTCGAAGGAGGGGGGAAGGATCAAATAAAAAAAGGTCAGACACCGCCGTCGTTCTCCGTCACTGCACTCGCGTCTCGGTCACATCGCCGCCATGCTCACGCCCTGAAACGCCCCGCGCACCTGCGGCTGCACCTGGCCTATCTGACCCATCTGACCCATTTGGCCCATCTGCATTTGCTGAAGCTGCGGTGGTCCTTGTTGCTGCACGCTCCCGGGCGCGAACGTCGCCGCGGGCGGCACCGTCAACGTCTTCTCCTCCAGGTCCGCATAGAGCACGATCATTTCCTTGCGCTCCTTGCCCCAGTTATCCGGATCCCAGAACGTGTACGTGCCCTGCTCCCCACCGGGCACTTTCTGCGACGGCGCTGTACCAGATTCCTTTGTTAGCCAGATGCGCAGTTCTTTGTGGTATCGCCAGTTCCGGTTGTAACTATACCACCCTGATCAACAAAGGAACGACAAAGAGTAAGGTTAGCTTACAGTTCCTGTGCCGCGATTTCCTGCAGCGCATCCCGCGGCGATGAGTAGAACATGAAGAACAGCGTCTCGTCACTGAACGCTGCGGCCTTTCCTGGCCCCGGAGGAGGTGGCTGGACGTTGTAGCACCCGGGGAGGTGGAAGTCTGGCTCGACGGTATGTGCGGCACTCGAATCGGCCCAAGGCGTGATGAATGTTGAGAACAGATTCCTGTGAGCGAACGTAGGTACGAGACAAGAAGAGAAGAGAAAGAAAAGTCGCACCCTTGCTGCTGCATGTCCAACCCCATCGTGCCAAGATCTGTCCCAACTGATAGCAGCGCTTGATCTGGATCCGCGTTCTTGATCATCGCTAATAAGCCGAGCAATCCCCAGCGGTCTGCAGCGGACATGAGAATTTGCTGAGCGGGTGTCTGAGGCACCGGAGCAGGATTCGAAGTTGACTGTCCTTGGGCCTCCACAGCCACACCGTTTCCACCATTGCCTGTAGTTTGTGTACCATTTCCGTTTCCGTTCCCATTTCCCACGAACGGTGTGCTCTGCGTTTGCGCTTGACTTTGACCTTGTTGTGTTGGCTGTTGTGAGAAGGATGAAGGAGGGGGGACACCTGGCGGCGCATGGAGCGACTGCTGTGGTTGCTGTGTTCCATTTTGATATGATTGTGCCTGAACCTGAGTACTTGTCCCAGAAGACTGATTCCAAGCTGCCTGCGCCGCCGCATTCAGCTTCATATTATGCTGATGTACCCGTGGAACGGTTTATGCGGATAAGCGAAGCCACGTCACGCGTGGGGATATTGGTCACGCACCCGCTGCTTTTCTGATTCTGATTGGAGATTCTGGAGCGCTCGGGGCCCAAGGTTCAACAAACCGGGCTGTTGTTGCTGCTGTGGTTGATTCCCGGAAAGACTTCCCAATCCAGGCGGGTGGCCGTCGTGCGATGGTGTCTGAGCTTGTTGTTGTCCCTGGGAGGACTGCGGTTGCGGCTGTTGTTGTTGCTGTGAGGGCGCATGACCACCGCCCAGCGCGGGAAAGTCGTCTGCCGTAAAGTCGCGAGTTAGGGCAGAGCCCCCAGACGCCGCACCACTGCTCCCAGAGGGTGGCAAGCCTGTCCCTGCTTGCGACGCATAACTCGTCGTAGGTGTAGGATTGCTGGCCGATGTCGTGGTCGAAGGGTTGGCGCCGAGTGCCGGAAAGTCGTTTGGGTCGAGTCCGAGTTCGCTGGTAGACGATACGGACGGTGCCGTGCCACCTCCACCACCTGTACTGCTCCCACCACCTATACTAGGTGTCGTACTTTGCAAATGAGATAAACTTGGATGCGAGCCCGTGGGAGGCTGTTGTTGTTGATGAGGTGGGAGAGGTAGCTGTGGATGAGACTGCTGTGACTGCGATGGTTGTTGTTGCTGTTGTTGTTGTTGAGGATTTGCCCCGCCAAAGGGGAAACCTGGGGTACGCGGTTGAACAAAACTGGTTGGGGTGGGTTGTGGGACCAAATTTTGTGTCGTGCGGTGGTTCTGGAGTCCCGGAGCGGGATAACCTGGGACTATATTCCTTGGAGGGAGGGTATAAGTCGGATAAGGGCCTCTGAAGGGGGCTCCAATGCCAGGAGCAGGAGCGGTGAGACTTGGTGGTCGTTGGGGAGGTTGACCTGTCATTAATGATAAGACCAGAGAGACAACAAGGGAGCGACAAAGTACCTGGTCGGTTCATTTGGTCGAGAAAGGATTCTGTCGAGATAAAAAGCGTTTTTTTGATGGTGTCGAGGAAGGAGAAAAAGCGAATTTGAGGCGAGAAGTTTGTTAAAGAGCGATGATGGCGGTGTTCCCCCTTTAGTCGCGCTCTCAAATTTGCCTTTTTCGGTCATCATCTCATGGAGGTCCGTTTCCTCTCTCTTTCATCTCTTTCTTTTCCTTCTCATCTAGCACAGGTTTTGAATACCAGAGCTGCCCTGCTTTCAAACTATGAAGTCCTCCAACTTCTTAAAGAACTCGAGGCTGATCACATCGCCCGCACACGCACCGCTCAGCGTCTCAAGAAGGAGGAAGAGGACGCTGCAGCTGCCACTGGCCACCCTCCTCCTCCGAACCCAGAACCACTCCTCACAGTCTCGGAGAATCTGCGCACCATAGAGGTTGAGGTACGTTTGGGACGCCTTTTCCTCTGCAGGGGCGGTCACTGACGTGTCGCTCTCCAGGCCATTCAATACCTCACGGCTGACTATCAACCGACACGATTGCAAACCGCCCAGGGCATCCAACGCCTCACGAAGAGCCTGGCCCCTTTCAACCTTACCAAATCTGAAAAGCTTCAAATCGTCAACCTGACCCCTGTCGAGCCTGTAGAGCTCTATGTCGTACGTGCCACACCGCCACCCCACCCCTCCCCTCCCCTCCTTAATTCGTCCGTTCATCCGCATTCTTTCTCTTTACCTCGCAGATCGTAGAGGAGTTCGAAGACCGTCTGGGAAATTGCATGGAAGATGTGCTAGGCATTGTGCGGTCCTCTCTCAGCGCGCCGCCACCATCATTGCCCCCCGTCGCTGGTGCCGAGGCTGAATTGCTCACCGCCCGGCCACCACTCGAGATCGTCGACGAGACACCCGTCGGGGCGAATGATGATATGGATCTGGATGCACCACTCTGGGAACATGATGGCAACGAAGAAGAGTACATGGATACCGGCGAGGGAGCAGGGATCGAAGGTGATCTGGACGTCGAAGACGATGAGTAAATTGTTCGTTGATCACAATGTGCGTATATCTACGTGCTCTTCTCGCGTCGTTTAACTAACCATCTTCTAGAATGACCGACTCTCGGACCTCGGACGAAGCGCGCGCGCGCGCAGTGCCTCTATAGGGGCCGTCGCATGGTCCAGAGACGCTCAGTTTCATTTCTGCATCCGATCGCTGCTACCCGCACTCTCCTAGCACCTCGATAATGAACGGTTGAGCAATTTAGGGCGTCCTGGGTCGAGTCTCCCAACAAACTATTCAGTACGACCGTACTTTCGACTTTCGAGCCACCACCCTCTCGCATATAATCCGTTATCAAGAACTTTTCTTTATTGCTGCGTCATTCATGAGTAGCTATCCGTGATACGAACCGGTTTTATAGCAACTGTCGCTAAGACCATCCTCATGCGTACCATGCTTCGCCGCCAAGATCGTCCGAGGGATCAAATTTTCAAACGGTTGCCATTGCGAACACAAAGCTTCGAAGTTCTTGCGTAACGCTTCTGAGCGCACAAAATTTCTCAGTGCCAAAGATGGTCCATGCTCTCCATGTCACAGCGTTGTATCGTTTGGCATAAGATTTATCTAATTCTTGTCGCGGAGGACATAGAATTTAGATGGGGCGCACGAGACCTATGGAATGGTTGAAGGAAGGGGGATGATTAGTAGATGTGGAGGACGCACGAAGGTTTCTCAAGAACAGCCGTAAGAGTAGTTACATGATGTATTTTTATCGTAGTAGACATGTATTGTACGGAAGGACAATAAAAGTGCCGGTGTTCCTGGAGGCCGTGGCTATCATCACCCATGGCTTGCGCCTCCAACCATCCCATCCTCTACATTCACTATGTCTACAACCAACTAGACAGCTGGCCCTTCACGATCGACCGATAACTTTACAGCCATATTTACATGTGCCTCTAACAAGTACAAAGGACTCCGAGTCATAGGAAAACACTCTAGACTACCATTTATTGCCACGACCTTTGGACTATCACATCTGTCAAAGTTGGCAACTTGACAGCTGTGACAGTCCAGAGGACGTCTCGAGCGTGCTTCGAACGCAAGCTCAGGCGTTCGCCAAATTTCGAAGGGACGATAAGAAATTGACATGGTTGGATAATGGGGTCCGACACTACTGTCCTATTCAATTATCGGACTCGTAAGCCATCCTGTTTGTCGTCCCCATTCTCACCTGGCAAAACCATCTTTCGGCGGGATCGGTGCAAGGGCATTATGCAGGGTAGAAACTAAGAGGCAAGTCATGGATGCGTTTACCTCCAAATAATTCAAAATGAACCCTCTTTCATAGCCTAGGCCCTGCTCGGAATCACACTCCTTGACCTAAGACGTCGAATGACATCGTTCCTTGCAGGGCCATTCGGGTTTAAAGCGATCATGATGCGATGGCAGTGAAGAAGAGGGAGGCGAGGTGCTAGTCGCAGAGGAGGTGTAAGGCGACAGCGTGCAAACGAGCACCACACACCCTCTCCTCGTCTGGCTAGCAGCCCAACTGCATGCACTTCCTTCGCC
The DNA here is from genome assembly GCA_003316435.1 of Russula virescens. NCBI lineage: Eukaryota > Fungi > Basidiomycota > Agaricomycetes > Russulales > Russulaceae > Russula > Russula virescens. The sequence continues at coordinate 5,281 of QFEY01000800.1, read as the reverse complement.
CGACCGCTAGTCTCGTCGGCCGACGCCACAAGACCGTATATCGCACCCTCGATCCCTGTTTCCATTCCGCATCTTCCTGTTTTGCCTTAGACTTGTCCCCTCGATCGTTTCGCCTTCCTCCTACACCCCTGTTGCCTTTGCGCCCGCGTCAGTTTCCTTACCTCGTATTGTCACCCTCACTACGCCCTAGCTATGTAAATACAGGTCTGTGTCCTCAAAATAATAAGGGAGCTGCGTTGCCCTTGAAGGATATAGAATGCGCATCCCTCGTTTTCTTCGGGAATTTTGCGTGAATCCATTTATCTTCCTTCTGACGCGCTCGCGGTCTCTTCGGAATCGTAGCTGTTGTTGTAAAAATCTCCCTCCCCTTGGGTCTCGTTCCACGGAGGACTCGAGGAACATCTCATCAACTGGTGTGACAGTTCCAAGAAGAACGGATTATATGACTTTACGTCGTACTGTCGATAGGATTGCAGGAAACAGGACGTGACAACTTTTCCATCTAGTTGCGCAGACCATATCGGGCTAGATGGCCAAGTCACGTGTATCATACAAGCTGTGTTCTTTGGCCGATTGAATCCCCCATCCATCTTCATCCACGACATTTCTCACCTCCCTCTGCCAGCGCTCTCCCCATGTCTGCAACCAACCAACCAGCAGGCCCTTCGCAATTGAACAGTAACTTTGCGGCGATATTCCAAGCTGCTTTGAGTGAGTACGAAACAGTCACAGGAAAGCCATTACGCGACCATCCCTTTGCCACACAACTCGAGAGCTGTGATAATCCCCAGGCCGTCTTGGACGTGCTTCAAGCCCAAGCTGAGGCTTTCAGCAAATTTCGCAAGCGCAATGAGAGATTGATGGCGTGGTTGGATCCGATTGTCCATATCCTATTCTCATTCTCAGCAACGCTTGGAGAAGGTATCGGACTAGTAAGCCGTCTCATCCTTCTCGTAACTTACCCTCCGACATCTGGTTTTCAGCCATTCTCCCCAGCGAAAACGATATTTGCAGGGATGGGCGTACTTCTAGCGGTATATCTATTTCCGAGGTCTATTGCTATTGTCGCGCATTCAGCTGATATACAGATCCTCAGGCAGCGAGGGATGTTGTCGCGGACCAGAGCAAACTCACCCACTTATTCGAAAGGATCCACTTCTTCATCCAACGTCTCAGCAGTTATACTGGGATCCCACTCACGAGAGAATTCACGGAATTGCTCGGGAAGATCATGGCACAGATCCTTTCCATTCTTGCACTGTCGACGAAGGCGATGACAGAGAGGCGAATGAGTGAGTCACAGCCGATCCATGCTCTATCCTCCTTTACTGAATATGGCCCAGAAAAATTCTTGAAGAGGCTGATAGGAAAGTCTGGCGTCGAGGATGCGTTTCTACGGCTCGACTTGCTGACGAAAGAGGAGAGCCTGATGGCGGTGGCGAAGAATTTGGAGGTTTCACATCATATCAAGACACTCGCTGAGGACATCGATGACAAAGTGCAGGCGATCGACAGGGTTGATCAGAATGTGGTAGCGGTCAAAGAACGTACGCAATGGTTCTACCCTTCTTCGTACACGAACTGACCCCATTTCCTATCGTGTCTCAAACAGGAGCGGATGAGCAACAACGTTCGTTATTCTTCAATCGTAACGTCGTTGACCGTCCAAGCTGACACGTGCAACAGGAAACCAATTGCAAGAGAAACTCCGTAGATGGCTCTCTCCACCCGACCCTTCGGTCAATCATCATAACGCATGCAAAACTCAACATGAGGGAACTGGAACTTGGTTTATCCATTGCAGCAAATTCCGAGAATGGAAGAAGAACGGTTCCCTATTGTGGATTCGTGGCAATCGTACGCTTCTCTCACCTGCACTGCCTGACTTACAGTGATTGATTTCCTTCTCCGATAACCCAGCTGGTGCGGGTAAAAGCGTGCTTTGGTACGTGGTCTCTGTCTCTTCCTGCGATACGAAATTAAAGTCTTTGGTCAGCTCCGCCATTATCGAGGACATCAAGGACCTACGAAAAGAGAGGACCGCCTTGATTGCGTACCATTACTTTGATTACAAGGACACCTCCAAGCGCCATGTCCGTGGATTGCTGGCATCCCTTCTATCCCAACTCGGTGATGATTCTGATCGCTGCCAGGATATACTTTGTCAATTGTACGATAAGTGCCGCAATGGTTCCGAACAACCCAGCGAGGTGGCCCTTGCGGAATGTCTCGGTGCTATGATCAAAATTGTTGGACAACTTCCCGTTTTCATCATCATGGATGCTTTGGATGAGTGTCCGAATACTACCGGAACCCCATCCTCCCGCGACGAAGTGTTGTACTTCGTGAAGAGTCTTGTTGGGTCGAATCATCCAAATCTGTTCCTTTCCATCACTAGTCGCCCCGAGCAAGACATACAGACAGTTATGAATCCTTTAACGTCTGCGTCCTCCCGCGTGGCCCTTCACGAGGAAAGCGGTCAAAGGGAGGATATCAATCATTATGTCCACTCTTTTGTCCACACCGATAGCGCAATGCGAAGATGGAGAGAAGAAGACAAGGAACATGTTATCAGCACGCTCTCAGAACGAGCCAGCGGCATGTGAGATGCCTTTGTTCCAGTAGTAAATATTTCTCATAGCCTCTGACAGGTTCCGCTGGGTGTTTTGTCAGTTAGATGCGCTACGTCGATGCTTTCCTTCAAGTATTCGGAAGATTCTTAACGAATTACCACGGACGCTGGATGAGACATACGAAAGGACGTTACGGGAAATCCCTGATGAGAGAAAGCCGCACGCGCATCGACTTTTTCAGTGCTTGGTCACGGCTATTCGGCCGCTTCGTGTTGAAGAACTTGCGGAGGTATTCGCCGTTGACTTTGAGCAGGATGCGCCATCTAACTTTGTGGAGGCCTGGCGTCCTGAAATTCCGGAAGAAGCTATTCTTTCTGCATGTTCCACTTTGATCGTCATCATCGATGATACCAAGGGTTCCAAAATCGTCCAATTTTCTCATTTTTCAGTGAAAGAATATCTGACTTCGGATCGCGTCCGGACGTCCGAGGTTGGATCAATTCACCACATTCCACTAGATACCGCCCACTATATTCTCGCTCAGGCTTGCCTAACGGTGCTGTTGCAGTTGGACGACAAAGTCGACAAGAAGCGGCTCGCGACGTTTTCTCTGGCGTTCTATGCTGCTCAGCACTGGTTCGTTCATACCAGGTGCGAGGGCGTAGCACCGCAACTCCAAGACATCACGGAAAGGTTATTCAACCCACGTAATCCGTATCTTGCGGCATGGGTTTGGATATATGATGTAGAATGGGGCCGGGTTCGACAACCAATGGATGCTCTCTCAGATCACCCGTCACATCCCGAGGCAACTCCATTATACTATGCAGTTGCGTGTGGCCTTTGTGGCCCAGCTAACTACCTAATCTCAACGCATGGAGAAGATGTCAATGCCAAGACTGGTGATCGTGGAAGTTCGTTGCACGTGGCATCGGGGAAGGGACATCTCGATGTAGTGTCTCTATTACTTGATCATGGGGCCGACGTGAATATGACCAACAGAGATAAGGAAACGCCCCTAGGCGAAGCATATAACGGCAATCATCTGGAGGTTATGCGGTTTTTGCTGGAGCGCGGAGCAGCTCCGGATGTGTCGCATCGTCTGGGTGGACTTCTGATTCATTATGCGTCATTCGTTGGAGATGCTGAAGTGATACGCTTGCTACTACAGCATAATGCTGATGTGAATCCCTCTAAAGGCTTGAGCTTGACGCCACTGCACTGGACATCAGAATCAGATGGGGGACGCGCAGACGTTGCGCAGATCCTCTTGGAACACGGCGCCGACATCAATGCTCTAACCCCAGAGGGGACTCCTTTGTTCTACGCGTCGAGGAATGGAAATCTCGAGATTGCGCGACTACTGCTAGCGCGCGGGGCGGACGTGAACATCCGGGCAACAGGAGGCAAGACCCCAATCCAGAAAGCTACACAGCAGGGCCACACCCAAATTGCGCAGCTGTTGTTGGAACATGGGGCGGAAAAGGATTAAGGGGGCTGTAACAAGGACTGACATGTACTGACAAGCAGACCAAGAATACTATTACATACCCCATACATCATTCTGCAACTCCCATCTTGCTTGGTGCGATATCTATTTTGTGTTTTACTGTCAGTACTTGATCTACATCGGAGAACAGTCCTCGGCATCGGCAGAAAATGAAATTTCAGTAAGGAAAAGACTGTCCATGTGTGAACTGTGAACTCTACACATCCTCCGAGGCAGAAACCAGTCCTGTAAATCAACAGTAGCATTGAGTCGAGAAACATAATGACCAGCTGACAGTGTACACGACAACAATTATCCATTGTCCCAAACAGTCTCCAGAGGAAAGCCCCACACAAAGCCCCCCCAGAGTAGGATCACGCATCCAAATCACACGCAAAGGGATGCATGGCGCACCACTCGGGCTGCATCGATATGGCGCGTACGTCGCTCCCGCCTCATGCGATATCCGAGCTCGTGCAGCCGTGGCTGGCACTAGTTCAGAATACCTCTGCGGACACCGGGGCACGGCCGCCAGACGATCGAGTCGAGGTTTTTCGGACCCGGCGGCTGCTCGATCTACAGCTGCTGCTGTTCCTAGCACGAGCTTCGCTTGGGTGGAGGTCAGGTTCTTGGGCGGGTCGAAAGTGTAGGCCTGGGCCTATGGTTGCCAGAGTCAAGGAGAGAAAGAGTAGAGCAGCGAGCGCCGGCGCCGGGTCCAGTGCCTACCTAACTCGGCCAAAAATAGCTGACACCACTCTCACTCAGCGTCTGCGTCTTAAAAGATCGTCGAGGAGCTGAAGATGTCGTCCGGGAAACTGAATTGAATAAGTGCTAGTTGTTGTGTGGTCCTCACTCACGCGCCCCAGCCATCATGGTCGTCTACCACCGCCGTATGGTAGAAGTGGCATGCTCCCCCCAGCAGCCCCTCGATGTCATCGAAGACTCGGAGATGCCCATCAGGGCAAGCAAATATATGTACCTGGATAACAGCCGCGGGAACACGATGCCAATAAAAAAGAACAGGTGGATGTTGGCAAGGAAGTAGGGATCTAGACGTCGGAGTAGCGTCGGGAAAAATGAATTTGCCACTTGTATGTGTTGAAAACATCTCCCCGTCTCGAGCTGACCATCATTAAGGGTCAATCCACCCTCGCACGAAGTAAATCTAGGAATCTGGCGCCTAAATACGAGCGCCGTGCTACGCCTCTGTGGGGACGTA